>JAULBU010081568.1:0-28215 GCA_032358235.1 Odonthalia washingtoniensis | reverse complement strand
TTTGATTCGTCAAGATGTGATCAACCATACATTACGATTACTAAAACACAACATAGACAGTTCGTAAAAATAAAGCTTTAACACATTACCACACTCTCCTACCCATACATGATTGTTCCTCACAATCATGTATAGGCAGGTGGTGTAATCACTACGAAAAGGTAGGCATCTGTACTACAGGTGCCTTCCTTTTCACAGTGAACTATATAGTAAAGTTACCTATTTCCTACCCTTCCATACTTGAAGTGCGCAAGGGTAGGAAATAGGTTACGTTATTCCCTTTCCCAAGTTGGGAAGGGGAAAACTAACAACTAATATCTAAATCTAAGAAGTCATTGCAAAAATTCATCTCACCCAAATATACAAAGGTAGATAACCATTTACGACCCCACGAGGGCCAGAAAGTCATTTTATGCTTCCCAACCTCCTCAAGATCGAAAACCATTTCCAATCATTTCACACTCAGGTATACAAAATCTACGTACTATTGATTCTACCGAAACCCATTCCGGAATAGTACATGATTGGTCTTCGTGAATTCTGCGATGAGGATTCCTTGTTTGGTAGACGCATGTGAAGTACATCCAAATACGCAGAGAATCCATGTGGTTAAATGGATATTAGATCAAGTGGACACCCATGCATGATTAGGTAGCATGATGTTGTGGTGCTCGGGATTTCCGCACACAAAAATAATCAATTGCCCGCACCTTCAATGTTGAAAGATCTTGAACTTTCATAATAATAGCTGCTCCGTCACCGCCACATCCATTTCACCGTAGTAGATTATTAACATGGAAATGAAATTTACTTTGCGGTCTTTGCCCAAGTTTTGAACATGGAAGCAATTGAATTATTTATCGGTACGTATATACATGCGTGTCGGTATGGAATAAGCATCAACAAGCAATCTGATCCAATTATAAGGCAAAGCAATAGTTACGGCATAACGATGGAATTACCGTATGCTCTAAGATAGTATTGTACCAATAGATTCTACAACTCTGATTACGATTTGAAGAATTTTCTTCTAGCGGTTAGACGTTCAGAGCAGATTTACTGGGATGTGTCGGAGAGGCGAATGATAAATCCTTTCGTCTATCAGGATTGGGAAAAACTGAAACTTGTTAATATGGAGAAGGCGGAACAACAAGAATATATTGTCTCCATCAGAAAAATGAACAACTGGAGAGTAATTTTATTCCCTGTTGAAGTCTCACCGAGACGGAATGTTAATTTTTAATGCATGGTGGACTGTTTCCAATTTGTATTTGACACCATGTACAAGTATGGGTATCTACATAAAGAGCGGAAGCAACGCCAACAGTTGTTCTCAGACCATGACGGTGTTGTCGGGGAAATTGAAATGGAATTAGAAAACAGCCGAAATGAATTATTTAATGACGTTGGAGATTGTATTCCAAATTTGTATATGTGATTATGATTGACAGAACGAATTATAGTTTCCCAGAAACTACGTATGACGTCTGTAAACATTTTGTATTGTGTATTAAGAAAGCAAATAGAAATACCAAACTGGAAAAGGATTGAAGGATTGTAAAGACCGTATTGCAGAAGACTCGAAGAGCTTAGAAAGGTATGACGAAGAGGAACGTGATGGTAAGAAATTACTGTTGGGTATTTAAAAACATAATCGTATATTAACAATGCAACTAAAAGCATCATGTGTAGAGGAAGCGGAGGGATCTGTGCCATGTCACCAAACGGAAACATTATTACGACAGTACAAGCTTTCGTTCACTGAATTACACAACAGATTGACCGCCATTGCTGAAAGTAAAGGTGTTTTTACAAAAGCCTCGCCTCTGATGTCGTGTCTACCGTGGATTGAAGTACACCATACTTCCTCCAAATATTTAATTCGCTGCCAGAACCAGCAACACTTACCGCACCAGAAGCGCCGGATGATGGTTATGTCATATCAAGACTGGTATATTTACTTCCCACTGTCAATAGAAGATAATGTCTCTTTTCAGATTTAATTTAAGCTTCAGGTTCTGGTCGTTTGTCAGAAAATTCTTTTTTATGTTTCGATGTGATTTTACTTTTCTTCTGTCGTTGAGATTCAATAAATGTAACAGCAGCTTGTTAAATACTGTGTACATTTGGTTATCATTGTTTGCGCGAGGATGATGTAGCTGATCATAATTTTTATGTCATTATATTAACAGGATTTCCATGGACTCGACTCTGTTTCGATGAATGTATCGTCTCATTCGTAACAGCATTATTCCAAATGTAGATCGATGTTGCCTTATTTGTTGTTTCCGAATGATTAACATCACCATCCGAATAAATATGTACATTAGCAGCTACTAGGACCAATTCTTGTGCAAATTCATTATGATTCTTGAAAAACTCACCAAACATACTACCTGTCATCAGGAATATTGACCATCTAGACAAAGTCGCACTAGATCCATTTGCAGAAACCATAGGTCCATTAATTGATGGATAAGGAGCATTTATGATATTACCAGTGTTTCTTTGCATAAGGTTTTCCGCAGGAGGATCAGTAGTATCTGTATATGCGTTCCTTTCAATACATGGATTTCAAAAACCACCATCTTTTGTTTCGTGAATAGTATTTGTCCAGATTCATTCATGACCTGTTCTGAATAATCACCATTCACGAACCTTTGTCCACCAGTCACCAAGTGATTTACAGGCACTGTTTGACTTTCTGTTCCCAGAGAGGTTTTCTATATATTTAAACCATATAATAGTTGATACATACCAAATATCCTCTCATCATCGGCATGATTGTCAGTATCAGCGGTGTAAATTCGTTTTGACGGAGCTTCTGGAGAAGTTACTGAACTTACTGTTGGATTCACAGTAACAGTTCGTGCATAACCAGAATTGATGTTTTGTATTGAATTAGTTGCAGTCGTTCCACTGGTAGCATATTCATTGACGAGTGCAGTTCTAGCTACGTCTACCGTAAATTCGTCTTCGTCATCACCACCAAAATCATTTGGAACATCAGCAATTCTTCTACTTTACGTAGTTCTTTACAAATATTGACTTTCTAACTCGACTCCGGTACCACCAATCGGAACGACTGTTTCCAGTCGATTTTTCAGGACCATTCCCACCGTTCATATCATTCACAAAAACAGATCCATCTGCCAAATCTGTCAATGGTTCTTGGTCCGTTCTGTCACGACCAACATCTAAATTATTATTGAACACATAATATTTCTTCCTATCCTTTAACAAGATATTTTTCGGTTTAGCATCACCGAATTTACAGTTATGATCATGTAGTACACGCAAACCACTACATGCTTATAATACAATAAGAACAACGGAATAAATAACAAATTTCAATCCATCTACTGTCAGATACTTCACAGCTTCACTTAAACCACAACCTTTCAAAATTCAATAGCCAATAAAGCAGAAGATTCTGTTCTCAATGTCACACCATGAAATCTAACAATACCGAGATGACTTACTTTCTCATATCGTCTAAATTCACGAGCTAATTGCTTGATTCCATCAGCATGCCTATTCTTCACATACGGATCATCGTAAAGAACTGGATTAACTGGCTGAATACTGGTACCTTAAATGGAAACATGCTCTCCATAGTAATACCCGACGTAAACAGAGCCATAAGTTCCTTGACCTACACGAGTGCATTTTTGATTAATGTCATATTCTAACTCATTCTCATCAATGTGCGTGGCATCTCCCGCTGAATGGTACTAGGCTCAGCCGAGGAATCGAGTCCTCGCCATCCAATGTCATGGTTACGGAGTTTATAATAGAGGTGTCAAATAAATCACATATCAATTCACTATATAAATCACAACTATCAAACTATGAATCATTAAATTGTGTTCTGAATGATACTCTACCTTCATCATCAAATCTATGACAATAGAAATCACCAAATTTAATTTTTGTTAAACGATACATCAGCGATGTATATGATGAATAAAAGAGAAGAAAAATACCATCACTGATGGATAATGTGTTTGATGAAGAAAAGAGAATAAAAAAGAAGAAACGGGGTCAGTTTTTAACAAGTAGAATAAACATGTTGTAACATAGACCAATCAACGAAATATGATTTTGTAATACGATCTCATGTGTCTGTAGTAGTGACCATGGTATTGGGACTCTGTAGGCCTGAAAATGTGAAGCTCAACCAGCGATTTTTGAAGCAAAATATGAGAGTTTGAATGTACAAGCAGTCAAATATAGTAGTGAGACGGAATACAAGAAAGATGACACGATCCGTATAAACGAAATGAACTATGAGGTTGATATTAATGGCGTCACAGTAGACAGATTGAAAACAACTGAATAGAAATATTAAATAATTCTTAATTTTTTGAAGTAATTTTACCAAATGTACCATATATTTCTTGACATTACAGTACTGATATTCCAGCAATGGAAAAACATGTATCAAACACATAATTTACAGTACCACTATTCCAGCAATGGGATAGCATGTATCGAACAGATAGTTCTCTAAAAACTGAAACATGTGATGACGACGAGAACTGTGACGAATTTGAAGCCACTGGTATTCCATCGCTTCCAAAATATCACTGCATAATTACAACCTCGATTTTTGTTCTGTCAACTGCTACGTGCGGGGAAAGTTCCTACCATTCGCTTCATGTCCGTTCTCCCGTTCAGGTATGAATGGAATATTTTTATATTTTGCCTGTCATACTGCATATTGATTTCGCATGTCGTACTTCATGTTATAAACGACAAATACTCTCACCGTTTGATCATTTCAGCTATCTGTCAGTAGCCATTATGCACATCTATATATGTCTTATTTAAACCAATAGGATTACTGTTTATTAGTTTTAGGTAAACGTGACGCGCATAATTTGTTCTGAATATTTCGAAATATGATAACAGCATAATTTCGTAGAATTTTGAAGTCAAAGAAATTTCACCAAGAACATGGTACATCTCAACATCAACTACATCTATTTAAATTCTGGAAACTGCAACTGTCTTTTAAGACTTTGTGCCGTTCGGCTAATGTCATCATTTGTGACGAGAATTAACGGAAACACATTTTTTATGAGCAATATCATATGTTTATTACAATTAGATGTCATATTTCTTTCACATGTCCCAAGACATGTCACCGTACATATAAACTCATCCTGAGCTATAAACAGCCACACTGGTTTCAAATTCCGTTAGCATGTCACCAAAATTAAAAACACAATACGGACTACATAAAACTATAACTTTTTTCTATTTACGGTTTTGAATTACAATGTTACACATCCTACTGCTCGGATAACGAATTATTCTTAACCAAATCGGCTTTTGACTTTAAGTGCAGATCCGGATGGATATACTGCATATTTCTAATCAACGTGAAATCTACAATATTTTCTTCATTTGTATGATTTTGCATATTTGGGTTAGACCTGTTCTGTCTCCACTCTGATGCCGACTTGTCCATATTATTCAATTCATATTCCATTATGCCATCCATATCAGATCTGGAGGGTTCATGAAATTCTACATTCCCAAATTGCTTCATTCGGATCATAACGTTACGTAAAATTACGCATATGTTTCATATCATTATTCTCTCATTCAAATCCCATCGACGGGAATTTTTTCCAATTATACTTCATGCAAGCAACTGCAGCTCTAAACCAGGAAAAACATATTCGGTATAAATCTTTACTATATTCGCCAATTCATCTTTGGTATGAAACAGGTTGTAATATATACCTCCATATATGTCTATTACATGTACAGAAAACTGTGCAACGTATTTCCATATTCTTGCTTTTGCCATGTATACGCAGACATCTAGTTTATCTGAACCATAGCCAGTGTTCAAAATACGTAACGACGATAGTACCTTCATATCAGTTGGTATATACTTCAGTCCAATACCATTCAAAATCAGATCTCAAAAAGCATACCGGTATCGTAATAAATCTCCCTTAAACCTGAACTTCATGACCCTTGGAATTGATAATCTTCTTTTGAAAACGTAATCTGGATAAGTAAGGTTAACATTGACGTAATCCCTCACCAAAGGAGTTACACCACAACGGAAATTTTTACTGCCTGTAATACGTCCCTGATATATTCCAAAGGCTTCAACTTCGTCATTTTCCATACGGTTTAACTGCTCAAGGATTCAAACTATCACAGTCTGTTCTTTCTTCAAACATAACATCAACGTAGACATCTGGATTCAACATTTATTTTGCAACGATGTGTTCAATGCAAACAATTCCATTTTTCTTTAGTCTTCAATTTTTCTAACAATATTTCGTTCCAAAATTTTAGAAATGACAATCAGAATTACTTGTTCACTAGGTCATGCATCTGGAATATCAATTCTTTCATTATTTCGGCTCACACTCGGACCCGTTAGTGGCCTTATAACCGCTTTTTCATATGTACTCCTCCATTATGCAATTCTGACCGCAAAAACTGCTCAAGGTGGACAACCAATTGATTAGATCTTCCGTTCCCTTCCCTCTACAACAAACGGTACCATTATCCCGCTTGCAATCGGTATTCCTCTGCTTTTCGCATCTGCTCTTCCAATACCAAATTTACACAATGTACCTGTCGGAGCTACTTTCATTTCTTTTGCTGCAGTCATCACCTTCGCAACCCCACAAGAACATATTGATATATTACTTCAGTCATCTCACTGGATACATTCTATTCATTATTCTTCTTCATTTTCGAATAACCTTCAAGGTGATAATAGTATGCTCATTAGGGAGAATGGAGAGATTGATACGAGATGCTCATCAAAATGTGGTAAATCATCTTTTATGAGAAAAATTTGTTCTTCGATAGCATTATCAACGTTTTCACGACAGACATTTTTTGAATCGCCCATCAGAGAATGAAGTACTCATACCACTATTGTTGGAATATCCAACTGGTATTTCTAGGCTATGTCGATGTCTATGACGGGTGGAACAGAAGGCCCAGATGGGGATACGAAGATGAAGTTTGAAATAAATGGAGCAGGTGGTGAACAACTTCAACAATTTAAAAGCTTCAGCAACATCAAAAACTCCATCAACATTCAAACGTAATATATCGTACACATGCTTTATCATACATATGAAAAGGTGAATTATATTGTAAATATACAATAACATTTGTTTCTGGTACAACAGAACGAGATAAAACAAACATGTAGGTGATGATGATTCAAGGATGTTACTAAAATTGAGAAGAGGAGATGTCACAGAGTACTGTCCCCAATACAAGTATTAAAAACTTTGAACTGTAGAAAATATGAATAAAATAGGATAACTCCGTTCATCATTACCAATTACGATTTTAATTATTCATTTCACCAATTACATCTAATTGTCTGTCTCAGTATCCAAACGAAGTTTAGAACTTTCCAAATCTGTGACGCATTTGACCTTCCTTTTTTGACGTTTATCGTTCTGGATTTGGGCCTCCACGCCAATATAACACCATGCACATGATTTTTCTAGTACCTATGTACGTTTGTGGAAAAAGGTAAATCAATTGACATTTAATCCAGTCTTGCATTTATCACAACTAAAAGTAGTCCACTTCCACTTCATCGTTGGATTGACTACCTTACATAACTAACATGGTGTGATTTTTCTCTCTTCATTTTCGAAGTTCATATGTCTATGTATATTATTAAACTTTAATTGAACATTACATCCACCTGACGGACCAGACACCACTGTATTGTTCTGTAACCTATATTTTCGTAATTTGAAATGTAGAAGAGGCTGCACTAGTTGCATGGCCACTTTGCTCATAAATTCCCTCACACAGTGCGTCACTTCGAGAGGTAGAACTATGCTCTGAAGAACAGTAAACGCATTTTGGACAGCCGAATGAAGAGCATATGGTGCACGTTTCATTTCTGTTCCAACCCCATCTGGCTTATCCAGTGCATGAAAAAATAACAAGCCACCCCTTTCATAAGGTTGCTATATTTCTATTCCCTCCTTTATTAATGAACGATTCCGTGAATCCATTATGTTCAAATGCACTGTAGTTAACATTTTGGGTTCCACATCGATCATAACCATCAACTGCCTCGCAAGCATCGGTCTGGTGTAGAAGCTGTCCGTGACAAAGAGAAAGCTGCATTCCATGGGATGATTCTTGGTTTGGTGCGCTATCTGCAAACACCATAACGCAGAACGACTATCTTTTCTATAAGATTACTATCAACCTTGCGATCATATACAACCCTGAACTTTCTAAACAATGTACAATAACCTACAGCGGAGTTATTTTACTTCAGTTCCCTGAATTGTTGTCCCACATTGAATGTATATACCGGACATCCCACCCTACAACCAATTAATACCGTATACCAATATTGACGGGTTTGAACATCATGTAGCTCAGCGCCGCCTTTCTTACTTTGCATCGAATAGTTTTTTCATCTAATTCACTAACCCCAACTGTCACTGGAACAGATGCAATATTCTTCAGGAAATGTGCCGTCATTGCACACAAGTGCTAGAGTGAGTTCCAAATAGCTTCCTCGTGCCTATAACTCGGATATAATTGCATCAACGCCTGTATTTTTAAAAACCTATCTTTTTTGCCATTACATTTCGATAATCATCCTGTACATAATTTGTTTTCGAATACCTGTAATCCTTCAAATTATTCAGCCTTGAAATTGAGGCTAAAATATCCAGCCCAACGTATGCATTCAGTGGACAAAGTTTGTCCACTGTCTCACACAATCAAAGATTGCTCTGTGAAGAAACAGGTGAAACAATCCGAATTCTTTATGTGATCTGTATGTGTTTGTTGCACTTTCGTGTTGTAGAGTATACAGTTTTGTTCACTCCACCCACTGACGAATATATTCCACTCTCGCGTTCAAAGAGGTCCGTTATGCAGATTCACCTCTGTAATCTCAAACTTCTTTTCTACATCATCTTATATGTCTTCTTTCTCCCAAATACGCAAACTTTCTAAGTTACACTCCGCTTCTTCCGCACTATCCGTCATTGGATATGTTGTTTGTGCCATTGTTTGTGATGAGTTAGGCGCAGAGTACGCCAAAATCTTATCTTTTATAACATAAACATTAGACGGAAACATGACACCGTTTAGTTGATATGTTTTGTTGTGTGGAACCTGCAGAGCAGATCCTTCCGATGTGTCCAATCTGATAAGGTGCAATCATCTTTTGACCTCTAATGTTTTGGCAAATTGTTTGTAATTTTCACATCATTTCTTGATTTTATTTAAATGGTGTTACACATCAATCCCTTTCCTTTTTTATTTTTTGTGCCAAATCATCACATTACTACTTGTCATTCCAAATGTGCTTGACAACAGCACAATTTCAATTTTCGTTTTTACTGTACAGTAAAAGACTGCAGTACAGTAAAATACTGCCGTACTTTCATTTCACATCACATTATTGATTGAACAGAAATGATATTTCCAAATCAGCCATTCACTGCGCATCATTCCTTAACTAGCATAGTTGCCATTTAGAGAATACAGTAGTCAGATCTTTTCAGAGTTTCATTATTGTGAATCGAAAGTTGATAGAGTATCCTACACAAGTCCTACACTATCGCCATCACCGACTCACGTCACAGTATTCCTAATTTTTAATTCACAAATAGTCAAGTTTGCTCGCCGTCCTTGAAGGGCTAATCATTACAGTAGTATAAAAAATCTGTTTAAACTCATATATTAGAATTCAGATCTCAACATGAGATTCCCTAAGAGCATCTCTAGTTAGGGTGCTGAGTTTCAATTTTGAGTTTAAAACTCAACACCTGGCACCTGTGAATAAAATACTTCTTGACGAATGTTTTAAATGGAGAGGTGTTCAGTTAGATGTTGAGTTTTCGAAAAAACTCAACAGATAACTCCACATGTTGAGTTTGTTACCGTCATAAAAGAAAATAAAAATAAAGTTAATGTCGTGTGACCAATGAAAAAAATGCATTTTGGAAGAGGGTCGAAGCTGTTGACGAAAAAGTTTGGGATGTGAGCGAAACAAGTAAACAGCATGTACAGTCCGACTGTAAAATGGAGGATTTCGCACGGAATATGTAAAATTACAGTGATAAAGTAACGAGTAACGACGAATCAAAAGGCGGTCTTCATGCTGTGACATGATGTGCCAATATGTGGAGGATGGCAGCACCAGGAAATGACCATCACGAAAAGTTTTATTCAGAAGGCATAATGAAGGATATCAATTTTATTTGATATCGACCACCGAAAAGACAACTTTACGACCATCCAGTGAATCTATGACGGATGAAAGAAGCGCGATACTGCGTAGTGTTGTGAATACTGAAATTTTTGGTTCCTTCGTTAGCCATGCCAGTGACAACAGCGACAATGTCGTTGAGAGGACAGCTTAAATAAAAACTGTTCAGGTCTGGCAAGATTGCAGCCAAATCATTTCAATGACGCAACCAGAACGTGATATTCAGACATAGGATGAAATAAATAGAACGCCGATAGGAACAAAGACAAGATTTAAATCAACTCATATGACCGTACTGGATTGGAAACAAACAGAAAGTGGAATTGGTGGTGATAATTTTAAACGAGAAGACGGGGAGATGATGATTACTCCGAACGGTGGAAATGTAATAACGCTTGGAATTGACATTGAAGGGAAAAATGGTAGAAAGGTGTGCGATGGTGACGGAATATATAATCTGCCGCAGACAACAATGAATGTGGTGATACCGAATGTACAAAGGAATGCAAATACATATGTAGGCATGGATGTTTCAGGAACAAAACTGAACAGAACCATCAACTTTGATGGAAACGTAACAGGAGATATGGAAACCAGCAGGGAATACGAACGTCAGTCTAATCGTGTGAATGGTGATGTAGAATGTACTGTTGATTCAGTTGAGACGGACGTTTTTGGGTAAAAGAAAGGAATATGGAAATTAATAATGACGATAGAATTGAAAGGAGAAAGAAAGACAAAAGGTGGAAAATGTAGGGAAAGAAAATCGGAAACGTAGACCGGAATGGAATGCGGAGTTTGTTGCAATTGAATGCGGGGACAGAGATGATTATATCAATCATTTATGTAACGAAAGAAAGAAAAACAGTGTGGGACGACCTAGCGGAACAAAAAACGCAAATTGAAGGATACTTTGGAAGGTGATGATAAGAGAAGCGGGCCGCAATATACAGAATGAGGAGCTTTGTTTCTAGCAAAGGCTTGGGTATCTCAAACGCAAAAATTGGAACAAACAGAAGAAATGATGTGGAATTGAATAGCGTAGGAGTGTCAGGAACAGTATAGTATGTCCCGGGCTAAGTATTCCTTACGGGCTAAATGGAATAAGTTTGGGTTGTATTTTCAACTGTGGAATGCTTGTTACAAACAAGCATTTAGCATGAATCAGACTCGTAATGTGCAACCGAAAGAATTGCCGAAACTGGCACAAGCATTATTAAAAATCCATCGACGAAGGGAGAAAGCATCAAACCTGTGAATTGGTATATCATTCAAGGATATGGATGCTGAACATTTCCTATCAACAATTTCAAAGTTTGTTGATGAAGATTGGACTTGAGGGGTGGAAATGGATAGAGTAAAAGATACGAATCGGTAATAAACAGTGTTGGTAGAGTTAGATCGTCTGGGAAGAGTACAAACGACGGTGAGATAAGTAATGCGTTGTCCGAACGTACTGAAAGAAATATGATTGATAGCAGATCTGTACCAAGTCCAGGCCACTCCGAGAGAACTGTAAGTATGAATTATGCTCCATTACGTGGTTTTAGTGTCGGTTATGACGTGAGAATTCCACCACAAGGAATAACCGTTACGTATATACATGGATTAAATGCAGAAGTTTCAGAAGTAACATCGGAAGCAAGGACACAATGTGTGAAAGCCGCAAAAAGGAGAGATTTAATGAAACGAGAAGATGATGGTGCGAATAAATTAATGGAGGGTATCCGTTCGGAAATGAAGCGGACAAATAAAATAATGACAGCCCTAGAGGCAAGACAGGAGCGAATAGCAAATGTTGACGCTATGTATATTGCGTTACAATTCACTCAGTCTGGTACAGATGAATAGACGAACTTTTTGAATAAAATAAAATCTGTACCAATTCAAGAAGGAACGTAGTAAAACAGCAATTTTGTTTTATGTGACAGTATTTACTGTATTGTGCATGATCAGATCTGTTAAATGGATAGGATGTGGTCGGAAATTAAAATGGGAAACGAAACGGGAATTTCATGTCCATCCATGCAGATCTGTATTAAAGACAACGAGATCATTTTGTAAACGGAAATGCTCTTCATTATTTGTAAATTTCAAATCTCTCGTCATTACACGTCCCGCCTCATCATCGGCATTATCAAACATTGAGTTGCGTTCTAACAATTCATTCATTTATAATGCCGTGGCGGATTGTTGCAGTAGAAAAAATTGAGTTTCCATTACTGCAATCACATTATGGACAGTTTCTACATTCTATGCAGAATCCAATTCCTGCTGTACACGGATTAGAATATTATGCAAAACGACGCAGGCGTTTAAAATTCGAATTGTTTGACGCTGTTCTCATTTATTCATTTACCTTCGCAGAATCTCGAACCAGGACTGCAACACACCGAGTAACCGTTCTCCATCCTTACAAACAGATTGCTGCTGAAATGAATACTTCCGTTCCAAACGGTTTTCGAAATTAGACTGAGGCCTTGCAAACAGCAGCCATCCCAAATAAATACCATCACCAAATAAATAGCGGATGTAGTGAGTATCCCAGTATGGATGTACGGAGTAAACGTCTGGAACAGAGGTGCGGAAATGTTCCAGGAATATTTGCTGGAATAGAGGGGACCATAAGAACATTCAAATCATTGTTAGTTCCTTGCCGACCGGAAAACCATGACCAACAGTAACCTTTGTGGTCTCACCATGCCTCATATTGCACAGTAGCACTGTTCGAATCTCTACTGTTAAGATATTGACCTTTCTTTATGATGAGACAGTTATTCCAAACTTATTTCATACAATCTACGGACCCGAAGCAACCAGTAAACACATGTTCCGAATATTTATGTTGAATTGTTAGTAACTCAACAGTCGTTGGAAGACGATTGAGAAATCTCCCTCCGTAAATTTCCAAGATATCAATACAAAACTGTGAAAATTATTGCCGAACGGATTCTTCTTGCATGTACACGCAGTCACCCAGACTTTGATATGATGTACCGGTACTTAGAAATCGTAAGGAGGACAGTATTTTCATGTCTGTTGGAATGCAACTAAATCCAATACCGCTTACTCTAGTTTTCGAAAAGCCCGGTCGGTGACGTATGAGGTCATCTTTGATGTGAAAGTATATTACGGGATAGGTGGAGGGATGGAGAACCGGCGTTGGAAAATTTAGTCCGGATATGTCGGATTCCGGTGTGCATAGTCTGAAAACCAAGAAGATAATCCCCATTTAAGGTTCTTTGAACCAGTCACACGTCCATTATAATTATCGGGACGTTTGCTGTTAATCGCACTTTGTGATACTTGTATTATATAAAGCACAAGTAATTGCTCTTGTTCTTAACAAAATAGAGGTAATCCCAGAACTTCCATTTGCGTCTTGATTTTCTTTCGTAATTGTTCCGCAATACTATTTTCCATGATACCGTCCGTGGGTCTAGACAACTGTATAATACAGGGACTGTATTATGTAAAAGTACCAATCGTATGTTCTTGGGATGGTAAGAAATGTACAAAATCAAACAATTACCGAACATATATATAGTAACGCCGTAATTATCGCAATCACCGCAAGGATTAATTACGGGGAAAACGGTTATGAAGAGATGCTTTTGAATGAGCACCGAATGTTTCTCGTATTGATGAAGTAAATACTCCAATCAAACGTTGGCATTACAAACTTATAGCCCGTAGCTACTAACAATTCTTCCTCAATTTCCTTGCATTGTCCCATTTTATGTTCTTCACCATTACTTTTTGGTTCCGGAAACACTCTCACCTTCCAATAACTTACCTCATCACCAACAATTATATACTCACGTTCTTCCTCCTGCTTCAAATTCACAATCTTTCCAATTTCCCAATCGTAATGAACGAAAAGATTTGTCATATTTTTCTTCCTAGCAGCCCATTCCACCTTTTCCGACCGTGTTTTTAGCCAGTAGTACTTTTTTCGAGTCATAGTTGGAGTTGTAAAATAAGTCTATCAAAACACGATCGGTACATACATCTCTCTGTTCTTCAAGCAACGGTGTCATTATACTATAGGCAAATCTCTTAGTCGATCTTGGATCCCAATTCGTTGACACCATCATACCGTAACGGCAACAGTGTATGAATTTACTTATAAATATTTCAGCACTCTCCTTTCTTACTACCTCGTGGTATAGCTGTTTCATTACATCATTACCGTACAGGAATGGTCCAAGATGACGTGCAGGAAGAGGTGGAGACGTTGCAAATATTAACGGAGATGGGTCCATTATCTCCACCTGGTACAGCAATTGCATAAAGTACTGTGATCTTACCGCAACCGGAATGCCAATTTCCCCAATGCCATGCCATCAAACATAAGAGAAACTGGATCCGATGAAGACCCAGTACCATTATTATTCCGCACACGTTCAGTTGTGCGTCTAATCCTTGATTCAAATTAATCATCTTCCTTCCAGTACTCATGTTTATCAAACATATACCATTCCGTAATAGGTCTTGGAAGAATACTGGGTGTATCTTCAAAACTACTCCATTTTTTCCACCAATCGTACATAGCGTCAATTAACTTGACAGCACGTGATTGCTAGTCACTTTCTTCAGGGCATCGCACCCACAACTAATCCGCACTCTACTTCGCAAAATACTTTTACATAGCACTACCAGTATGAGGCAAACGTTTATTCCAACTTTCTTGAAATTTCATTTTTCCACTGACATTTGTAAGTTCACTTCTGAACAGACTGTCCGGCATTGTTTCGTACCTGTCTCCATCCAACATCCGTTTAACTTTGCACTGTTGAATATACAAATTCACTCCAAGCTGGTCTTCCTCTTATTCCTTGTCCATTACGTTTGTACCAGTGCTCTTCAGCCATATTAGTATGTGCCATATTGATATTACGACTATAAATTGTCCGAAATGGCTCTTAATCTGTAACAATTGGCGGTTCTAGTCTTTTCTTTAACGTTTCCAATTCGTTCGGTAGCAATTGTATCCGTATGATTGTTGAAGTATTCTTCCCACTGCCATTTCCATCCTTCCGTTTCGGTACGGGAATGCTCGTTATTCTTGTCCCTGGTAGATCGATACATTTGGAGTTTCTTCACAGTTAGAATAGATCTGTACTTTCTTTTTATATACAAATAAATGTTGTTTGATGCAATTAAAGTATTTTTATACTCACGTGATGACGTCCATTACTATTTTTCAAGAAAACAAATCGGTTGTAAAATTCACAGTGTTTACGTCTTCACTTCTCAGGGTCATACCTTCCGTTCTTGCTGCATCAACTTTTTTCGTCCTTTCCGGTTCTTTTTTCACCCCAGCCGCTCCTCACTACTTTCTATCATCTTGACATTTACTCATCTCGTTTACTATACCGCTTTCCGTTTACCCAAAAGGTTGGTTTGCACGCTCCGTAATCTATGTGATTGTTATCGCGCTCCGTCGTTGTAAATAGGATGGTAGTTTGTTTCATGCTTCGTCGGCCAGGAGAGAAAAAGTTTTGAAAACATCACTGTCTATTTAATTGTTTAAAAATATATTATTCGAATATATATATGCGTCGAATTATGCTTCAAATATACTCACCACTACACCAAGTTATGTTAAAATCTGATTCTTGTTTTTACACCTAACCATAATCCAGTATTTTTCCTACTCGTTTATATCACTCCCACTCCCAATTTTCCCCCATATCGTTATGTAGGTCTGTAGTAAATAGCACAATACGTATCCCATTATCTCATATGCAGTACGAACAGACAAGTACCAATAAAATTATAACACCCATTCCGTTCGGTTCCGCTCATTTGTTGTAATCTATTGTTCGGCAAGAACTGGTTGCATTATGATTCATTAAACCTTCGTCTAAGGTTTTCCTTTCCGTTACATTCGTCAATAGGTCATGGACTGAATGCCCTTCCGGTGTTCTCTCCAAATTCAAATCCGTTTCATGGCACTGCTGATTCATTTGGAAAATCTTCGTTTCTTCCCTCAGTTCTCTGCATCTACTATTTTCCACATCGAAGACATACTGCACAATAACTTCGCAGTGACCTCTATTTTCACTGTTTTTGGCTTCTCCTATGCGTTTTTACCATGTTTTGCAGTGCTTCCAACATTTGCTAAAAACGTATCGTCTTCCATCTCAACAGAACTGTGCACTAATTTAAATTTGCGCCTCAATTCTTTGAATATTGCTCTGGTCCTCCTTCTTATGTTTCTGTGTGCCTCGTTAAATTGGTCACATCTCCTCTTATTTTCTTTTTCATTCCTCTCCACGAATATTGGCCATAAAGGATAGTTGCCATCTACAAGAAAATATTACAGTTTCATTTGAATGAGAGATTGTTGTACTCTGTAACCATCGTCCTGTACAATATCAATATCCGATCGGAAAAGTTTTTGCACCAGAGGTGAGGTTTTTAAAGTATATCTACATTCCCATCCCTGTATCGGTACAGTATTCCACGACCAGTAATGCTTGTGTAAGTCAATCTAAACTTCAACGTCACATTTCCGTTTCTCACCCATCATTTTTCTGTTTCAAATTTTCTTTCCAAAAAACATTTGATGCGCACACATTCCAAGAAACAAAACGCACCCAGGAGATCATGCTACATCAAATTTACTTTCCATTCTGGATTTTTCTTTCTTTGTTGATTTCCTATTTAATAACAACTCTCCAAACAGTTCTTTATCTTGAATACAGAACTGCTGGATATAATACCTAACCATGTCCGATTTCAAAAATTTCATTCCGTCCCTCACAGTTGCATAACATATGTTAGACATTTTTAAGCTCAAACATCACGCCTGCAGTATACGTACCGAATCGTGACTAATATAACATGAGTTCACTACAACGTGACGTTAGTGTGACTATAGGTCACGCTCTCCATCTTTTTCCGCGTTCGAGTAATTAACCGCTCCGCCACGTGTTTTTTGGAACCAGTGTACAGTATACACTGACTTGCTGTCCGACTTTTACAGTACAGTCCTTCACCCGCCGCTTGTGTTGCAGGTGAATCCTATTTAAGTGGAGTTGGACCTCATATCCACTTAATTCTAATAAAGACAAGCAACCCCTAGTCTAAACCAGACCCGAAACTTTCATTTCCTCAACTATATTGAATTCATTTTGGCTACGATAGGGTCTCATTCTCTGTTGTGAGAGCCGCTCAACCGTACTTTACAAGCGCGTTCCTTTGTTCGACTCACCATCCACCGTTTTACAATCTTGTTAAGATCAATACGCACCTCATCCATTTATCGCCACCCGTGACGATACGATCTCCCCCTCCCATTTTTTGTGGATTTTGTACTACCTCCTGTAAGTGGGTACTGAGGAGCAACCCACACCAATTGCTTGCTTTATTGCCCTGCCCCATACTTTACGGCCCACCAGTCTCCACACCAAATTTCACTTCTTATATGTGTTTTCCATTTTTCTTTTCCTCTCAAGATGTGTAGTGCTTGCACAACTGTAGGCTTGGTCATACAGGTCTGTAGGCACCAACAGTTGAGACAATAAGAATCGTCTTGGCGGCACCAACTGGGCACCATCGAGACAGGAATCTTTTCCCTCGTGATATCTGTACTCCCAACCTTCGCATCAGCTGATATCTACTCTAACGAACCAACTACCGGATGAACATCTAGAACGGGCGGGATTACGACGATCTATCAGTTTTCTCCCATGTGCGCGCCTCTGAAAGGGCTCCACTGGTCGCGTCGAAGCACGGGATCGTCTAACCTTCTTCCCTCGTTTTCAAGACGGTGTTTACAGTCCACCTTTGTCAAGGAATCCAATCCCTAAAAATCTGCTACTTCGTTTTCCATCGAATGGGAACCCCCAAATCAGCTACGGGTGGGGTACTACAGATTGCAAGCTGAAAACGAGTTACTCGGAAAAAAGGGCCACAAACTCCCTTTAGTACTCTTTTTCCTCCTCTCTGGAGTCCGTGACACTTCAACAGACACCTCTAGCACTTTGACAAGCTGCTCATAAACTGACACCCATCCTTCCTTCATTCGGTTCAACTGGTACCATTGTCAACTCAAAAACAATAAAGAAAAAACGTGAAGCATGTACGCCCTCCTCCTTTCCTCTATAACAAACGTTCGTAACAGCTTGTAATTCTACTCCTTGATAGATCACAAATCACAACATGCCGAGAAAAAGACGTCGTCTCTTACCAACCAGCCTTCTACTACGCCCGCATATTAGGCAGAGCATTTCAAACATACACTTATCACAAAACATCATTCAAAATATCCCCAGACACAGACTCACTAAACAACCTTTATCAACTGCGACGTTATCCGGACGCAGCTAAATGGGCAATCGAACAAGATGAAGAGATTACACAACTCCATGAAAATGAATTCATTATATGGATACCAAACAATCAAATTCTACAACTGATATACGTAAGTTAAAACCCATCTCCCTATCCATCATACCTCTATAAGCTATATCAAGAAGGTAACATAAAAACACGAAAATCAAGATGCGCTGTTCGTGAGGATTTAATGAAAACTTCAATTCACTACAACTGCGACCAAATCAGCGCATACTTGGCGGAAAGAACTTCTTTACGACTATTATTTGCACATTCTCGACACCATTGTAACCCAATTTGACAATTTGACATCTCTTTTGCTTTCACACATGAAACACATAACCAGATAACATCGTTTAAGTATAACAGATCCCCCTATGACGATTCTTTTTCTTACACCAACTGGAAATAAGCCTAAATCCGCATGAACCTACATAGTTTGAAACTCGCCTGCCATACATATCTTACAGGACTTCATCACCATCTTACGTCTGCGAACTACGAGAAATCGCAAGCTGATTCATGTATGTATTTGAAACCAACTACTAAAGGCATAATCATAATATCGATAATAATTTACGACTTCGTGGTCATATCCAGCGATATAAATGGCATCATGATATTTCTAGAACACCAATAAAGCATATTCAGTCAAAGACTTTGGAAAACCAACAGCCTTCCTGATTTGGTCAATTGAATACAGTCAAAACTGTGACATCCATCTCTATTACCCACACCTTATTCAAAAGGCAGCAAAAAAAACTAAAGCTACAAAATTCCAACAACCATCCAACACCCCCTCCCCCACAGGCTGTACTACAACGACGATTTTACATCTTCTCCACTCAACAAAAACAGCAAGGAAATCTATATGGCATGCCTTCATAACATACGATATATGGCCGATGGGACCTGCTATGATATTGTGTTTTCCTCTAGACATTTTTCCAGATTCATTATAGACCCCGCATTCTCCCATCTCATTTATCGCAACCATCTGGTCTGATACCTTAATAGAGCAGAAATTTTTGTATCACATTAGAAAACTCCAATAATAATCCACTAATATCCTTTGGAGACTTAGACTATGTAGAGTCCAAAGTTCACCGCTCCACATCTTCATCGATACACACATCATGTGGAACGCCAGCCCAATTGTCTTCACATACGAAACAAACAATTTCGGCAAGCACATATCAGGATGACTATGTAGCTGCCTAACAAGCTATAGAATACATTATATGGATACGCAGATTACTACAAGATTTCAACCAACATTCATTACTATCACAATCCCCTTTCATGATCGACAATAATGGAGTAATTAACATCGCCAAAAATGCAGGCAAAACCAAAAGGAGAAAATCATATCTACATTAAATATCACCATCTCCAGCATCACATAAAAAATTCAGCCATACTCCTCCAAAGAGTTTCAACCAGTGACAGACTTTCCAACAAATTAAGCAAACCACTCCTGTTCATCAGGCCCAAATTTGTCATTAATGCTATCACCAACCCTCAGAAATAATCCACCAAGATTAATCCACAATAACTAGAAGCATGGAGGAGTATGAGACTTTCTCCATGCTATCTACATCCAAGTACTGCTTCAAATTATTATTTCTCTTATGCCCAAATCGAGATAAATTCAATCAATAAGCACAAATCCTATCTATGCATATTTACCTGTGATTACAACCATCTACTACTATCATTTCACGAGTCACACCTATATATTTTATGGGCATCTGTTCCTCTTCACCCTTCTTTTCATATCACATTTTCAAATCTTTCTCATATATCAACAAATTTAAACTTCGTATATTAAAAAGAGCCTCTTTTGTCGTACATGGAATTTATTCATTTCTTGGTTTGAATGTTAAAACATTCTCGAGTTGACTTCAGTTCATAGCTGCTGCATTTTTCAGAACTGAGCAGCGACTTTATCACCTTTCCAATAAAAAACATCCCTTAGAAAGTATCAACCCCTCAAACAAAGCAATTTAAATTTAGTAGAATCATGCTATACTATAGACAAGAATGCAATAGGCACTGAATTTAAAATCATTGACAAAGTGCTTTGCAGTTATCACTATATACGTTGATGGAAAAGACTCAATTAAGGGATGATAAAAGGAACCTCTTTTTCTGCATTTGATACTCTTCTTGTCCATGTGCCAATAAACAAGTTGTTTTGTTATTACTTCTTCGTTAGTATTTCATCTCAAACTGTCATTCATATTCAAAGGACAAAAATCAAATTACGACAGACAGCATGTTGACAGTCAACATTAATCGTCATTGACAGCTCGACAATCTGTTTCGAATGAAGGAAGAGAAATTATTTATAACATGTGCAGGATAGGATAGTGCATTATTATTTCTCTATCATCATAACAAGAAATATTTTACGACGCTCAGAACGGAATGCAGTTTGAGAAACGAGACTATAAAAGTCCAACTTAGTAGACGTCCTAGTGAATTGATAATAAAAGTAAGTAAGCATTGAAATAGGGCAATGGCCCAAAGTTTATGCAACTTCTGACTGAAGAATTAACAACTTGACTGACGACGACAAGATAGATTTGTTTCGAATTCGAGTCGCGCCTGTGATGGCACACAATTATTTCATATGGTCAAATGAGATAGAAATAATTCTCCGTGGAAAAGGGCTGTGAAATTATTTCTCTGGAAGTAGTTTTCGTTCCTATAGTACGAGTACAATAGAAATTACCACAGCAGATACTTCCACAACCGACCGCGTGAATAATAAGAAAGATATGGCGCTAGCTTATATTATGATGAACATTGATGCTAGCTGCAAAGCATCTGTAATGACAATCAGAGACCCTGAAGTAGTTTAAACTAAATTAAAGAGAACATTCCAAACAGCTTATGAAGCATCTATAGATGCAAAATTGACAAAGCTGCAACCTGTAAAGATGGTCCCTGTGGATTCGATAATTGAATATTGGAATAGAATTGAAAATCTTGTAAATGAGTAGGTGGCAGCTGGCCACACTATTTCTGAATTAGAAAAGAAAAGAGCATTGTTACGTGGCTTGAGATCTGAATTTTGTGTGACTGCACAAATAATTCGATCAACTGGTAACGAATATCATGAGGCGGTGGCACAGTTGATTATGCACGAAAGTAAACTGGATGAAGTACCTGAGAAAAATCAAGCTATGGTAACGAGAACTGAATTTCGAGGTCACCAAGGAAATCGCAAGAAGGAAAAGAAGTGCTACCACTGTGACCGAAAAGGCCACATAGCCAGAGCTTGCTTTTCCAATCCGAAAAGAAAAAATTATAAAGGTAACAAATCTGATAAATAACACAAGAATTCAGCACATGCTTGGAAAAATAATAAAGGAAATAATGGGTTGGCTACGATTGTGAAAGCGAAAGCACTCATAACAAAAGAGGAGTCATCCATATCAGGAAAATGGATAGTAGACTGTGCCTTCACGAGACATGTGTGCAACAACCGTGACTTTTTTTCAGACTTTGTGTGTTAGTAATGGAAGCTTCCAGGTTGGAAATGAGGAAAATGTTCCAGTGGAAGGTAGTGGAACTGTAAATTTGTTTTCTACAGTAAATGGTAGAAAACAGAATATTTCATTACAAGATTACTGTATTCACCGAATATGATGTATAACTTGATTTCTTCTAGTCAAGCAAGGCGAAATGGGTTCCATCAAGAGATTCATGATGACGATATTAATCCAACAAATGGAATCTTAAAAATAATTCAAAAAAAGTCAAAAACCGTAACGATTATAGCATAGGAAACTAAATGTGGACTTTATGAAGCAACTATAAACGTGAAAATTTGCAAATCTTGTCAGGGGCCATTCTGCTTATCCATGGCCACGTAACATGAAAGGTTCCATCATGTCTAACCTTCATTAATGGAAAATTCCATTCAACATGTCAACGGTATTTCTCTAGGACAATCTATCTCATAAAGTGGTATTTGTTGTTCCTGTTCAATTGGAAAGTCAACAAGAGTTCCACGTAAACTCTCAGCCACGGATATATTAGCAAGAATGTCAGTTGAAAGATTTTTCACGAATATGGTTGGCCAATCGGGTCTCCATCTTGAAACAAATCGAGGTACTTCGTAACATTGTTGGATCGATACAGTGTATTCTGTATGGTTCGATTTTTGATATGTTAATCAGATGCAGGGAACGCAGTTGAGAAAATGATGACGGAGATAGAAAATATATTTAATTCTCAGATTCAATATTTACAACTCATGAATCGGACACGTGAAAAATAGCTACGATCAGATGGTGGCGGTGAGTTTATTGGCCGTGATCTACAGAATTATTTCAAGATGGAGGGAATTTCTCATGAAATTGCTACAGCTTATTCACCTGAATCGAATGGTAGGGCAGAAATGCTCAACCGAGCGCTTCTCGATATGGATCGTACAATGATGCGAGGGTTTGAAAATTAAATCA
Source organism: Odonthalia washingtoniensis (assembly GCA_032358235.1). Classification (NCBI taxonomy): domain Eukaryota; phylum Rhodophyta; class Florideophyceae; order Ceramiales; family Rhodomelaceae; genus Odonthalia; species Odonthalia washingtoniensis. Next base: position 5,139 of record JAULBU010081568.1, on the reverse strand, counting down.
AGTGAGATACTATGGGCAGAGGCTGTAAATAAACCTTCTTACTTAAGAAACCGGCTGTTAACAAGAAGCTGTGTTCAAGAATGCACTCTGTACGACGCTGTTCATGGTTCAAAACCAAAATTGAATAATGTGAGGAAATTTTGATGTATTGCTTATGTGCACATCCCGAAACAACATCAGGACGTAAATCTATAAGAACCGGCACGGAAAGATATTCTGATTGGATACAAGAGAGGTTAGGCATTCAGAATTTTGTTAAAAGAAAAGAAAAAGTTCATAATATCTAAAGATGTAAACTTTTATGAAGGTGGATAAATCGAAACTCCAAATGAAGTTCCTAAATCGAAATTTGTTTAGTTAGAATTTGAATAACTGGGAACTGAATATGTTGAAAATGATTTTGAAGTGGAATAAAATATTGTAAACAACGGCGAACCAAATGTAAATCCAAATGTTTTACCACCGACAACTGAAATTTCAACTGATCATGAAGAGCAATTATCAAATTCGTTAACTTACTATCCAGAACTACGTCGATCAAATCTTAATACAGCTGGAGTTTCACTTGAACTACTTGGGCACAGTAGCGTTTGCGTAGTAACGGAGGTACTACTTAATTTAAATGAAAGCAACAAGGTGCCATTTTCGTATGAGGAGGCTACTAGCAGCCAACAAGTGAAATAATTGGTATACGCAATGAGAGAAGAAATTAACGCACTAGAAAAAATGAAAGTATGGAAATTAGTGAAGCCTCCAGAAAACAGAGAAATTATCAGGACGAAATAGGTTTTTGATCTAAAATTTCATTCGAATATAAGATTGAACGATTTATTGCACAGTTGGTTGCAAGAGGGTTCACACAGAAGGTTGGGGTTGACTACTTCGAAATTTTGTAACCAGTTTCCAAGTATGCTACTCTAAGATCTCCAATTGCATTTTCTGCCCATCACGGTTGGTCAAGAATTTTTTGGATATTGAGACAGCATTTTTGAATGCATCGTTGAATGAAGAAATTTATGTCTGCCGACCACAAGTATTTACCATTCCTGGATGTGAGGATCATGTTTATTTGTTGCTGAAGGCCCTTTATGGACTTCGTTAAGCTTCACAACAATGGAATAACATGATGGGTAAATTTCTCATATCAATTGGTTTCGTATCTACATTGTCTGACCCATCCCTCTACGTGGTTCTAGAAAAACATTTGGTAATTTTAATTGTAATGTACGTGGACGATTTCCTAATCACCGGAAATTGTGAAGAGCAAATTTCAAAAATTGTGGGAAAATCAAAGCACGGTTTGAGATAAAGAAGAGTAAGAAAATTTCAAAATTCTTGGGGATGTCTATTGAAGATAATTGTAATTCAGTTAAATTACACCACTCTGGAATGATAAATAGAATGTTGAAATTTTTCAACATAAATTTACAGTTCCTACTGTATGATCAATGATGACGGTAACTAATCGTTCAAAATCTGATTCAAATTATGTTATGGAAAATATAACACCATATCAGCAACTGGTTGTTTGCTCCATTTGGCAAATACGACACTGCCAGATATAGCATATGCAGCAACATATTTATCTCGGCAAATGCATAAGCCCACAGTGACATTTTGGACAGCCGCAAAAGGTGTAGTAAGATATTTGAAAGGAACAACAACTCTTAGTATAACCTACGAGAGAGGAGAAGATAATGTGATCGGCTACAGTGATTCAGACTGGGGACAGGAAAAAACAATTCGAAAGTCCATAAGTGGATATGTTTTCCTGTTATCAAATGGAGCTGTAAGCTAGAGAAGTAAACTGCAGTCTGTCGTGGCACAAAGTTCTGTAGAGACTGAATACATTTCTCTTTCCTATGCTGTTAGAGAAGCACTATGGTTGAAGAAATTTGAGACCTCACTACCGAAACTTGGATGAACATTTGACATTTGTATTTTGCAGAAAGATCAAGGTTGTATCTTGTTGACGAAAGATAAGGTAGTCAATGAACGCTCAAGGCATATAGATATAAAATACCAAATGAGTATGGACTACAAAAGAAAAGGTAGGGTATCTGTAAGCTATATTTCTACAAAGAACATTGTCGCTTATGTATTAACAAAAGCCTTACCTAGGACACAGTTCGAGATATTAGTTGCAAAAATAGGTATGAAAATATGAGTTTGAAATATTCCTTGAGGGGCAGGGGGGTTGAAATGAAAAGAGGAAAAATAATTATTGCTGCAATAATTTCATATCTACTTTACTGTAATGATTAGATTATCTGTAATGATAATAGATGGAGACGACATTATTTCGTGTTCATCTTTTGTAGGATAGTGCATTAAAATTTCTCTCTCTTCTTAACAAGAAATATCTTACAAAGCACAGAACTGAATGCAGTTTGAGAAACGAGACAATAAAAGCCAAACTAAATAGACGTTCTAGTAAATTGATAATTAAAGTAAGTGAGCATTGCAAAAATCTCATGATGTAAACGTTTGTCTGCGAAGAGGAAATTAAATTTTTAAGCTACATACACAACGTGTAATATGAGTGAGTCTAATCTCGACCGAATCAATAAAGCAGCTCACCGTGCAAGAAACGATGAAAGCAGAAAAATCAGGTATGGCGTCTAGGTTCCGTAAGTCCGTAGAATGTCATCAATATATTCAAGGTGTATCAAAATGGAGATACCGCTCAAACCTCAACGACCTGTTCTTCACATCTCACACAAAATACTGTTTTTTTTTCGTTTAAAACACAATTATTATTCTTTTTTCTTTAAAAACGTTTGTTAATTTCTTAGGAGTATCAGCCCAGAAAATATTTAACAAAATTATTTTAGTTGATGTCATTCAATTCTTATTATACAAACAATGTTTCTGTTGTGGTCATTCACACCTCATAAACATATTCTTTCGTAAAAGTAAGGACCTGAATATAAGTTTTCTTCTGAGTAAGTTACGACGAGAAATTGGTCAAATGGTCTTTCTTCAACGACAAAGTTTCTCTGTGGCAAAAATATTTTGTCATTTTATTGTATATAAAAGTTGGAATAACTCGGTTGTCAAAAAGTCATTCCAGTTTTATCTTTTTCATCCGATCAGCTCAACATTAAGAAACAGTCGCAATAGTTTTATCAACTGCAAACTCCCAGCCAACCTCTCACACCATCACCACAATGGTTTCAACACAGTTCTTATCTCTTAGTGTCTTCGTCCTTTTTGTCGTCGCTGCTTCAGCGACTAAACTTCCAGCCGCTATCGAAGATGACGTGAACCCTCTCGACCTGATCGACGTCTCTGAAAAAACCAAGACCAAGTATTGCCCTAAGAAGGTATGTACTTACAAGAAGGAGTGTAAGGATGTCAAATGCAAGTGTAAAGACATCAAACACGACTGTAACTGTTACGATCACAAATACGATTGCAACTGTATTGACCACCCTTATGACTGCAACTGCAAAGACGAAGAATACAAATGTAAGTGCAAACCTTTCTCATATGACTGCCGTTGCAAAAACGTTGATTATGATTGTAATTGTTACGATCACAAATACGACTGCAAATGCAAAGACGAAAAATATGACTGTCGTTGCAAGAATGTACCTTATGACTGCAAATGTAAGACTGTTAAATACGCTTGTGGGTATTCTCATGGTAAGCACGGTAAACAAATTAAATGGTGTGAAAAGAAAAAATGTGACACGTGTCATAAGCAAGAATGTGAAACCTGTACGAAACCGAAATGTGAAACCTGTACTGAAAAGAAATGTAACACTTGTAAAAAGAATGTTTGTGAGACTTGTACTAAAGAAAAATGTGAAACTTGCAAAAAACATGTCTGTGACACATGCAAGCAGAAGAAATGTGACACATGCAAGGAGAAGAAATGCGAAACTTGTACCAAACACAAGTGCGAAACTTGTAATCATTGTGCCAATGTTCCTGTTTGCAAGATTCTTAATGTTCCATGCAAGTACTGATCTGCTTTAGAACTCTTGAACTGGTTCTAAACCTATAGATTTGGAACAAATTTACATGAAATAACATCTTATCTATTAAAAAATGATCGTTCTTCAATGTCATCGGTACTAACTAGTTTGTTTCCGTGTTTTGAAAATAAAGACAATTTATTTCTAGAGTTTCGTTCCCATCGATTCGTCTTTAGTTTAATCATTAACACTTTTCGAAGATAGTGGAACAATCTATCCAGGAGAGTAAACGTTGAGAAATCAACTGCTTCCGTATTCCAGCTCTGGTCCAGACCGTGACGATCGAATATTATTTTTTATACAGTACTTTGTTTTATCTACCTAAGGATTAGTGTTTTTCCACCCCGATTTCGATTTGTAAGGAGTGTCTTGAAAAAAGATTATGGAAAATTGAAGCAGAATGTTTGTTCAATCGCTTAAGTTAGATTTGAATATATCATGAACTTAATTTTGACATGAAATTTGAAGCAGATTCTGCAGTTATAAGCGCAATGAGAGTGAATATATCATGAACTTAATTTTGACATATCGATGAATTTCTAACATACCTGTGGATGACATAATGGTACTTGCGCTGCTTTCATCCAGTACAATAGTGTTTTCACAACATCATATTATCATTTATAACTATCATATTTCTACTGTTTTTTCTCTGTTCGAAATGTTGACAGTTGAATAAATGCACGAAATGGCAGAGCATTCAATCAAAATTCAATGCTGATCAGTATCTCAGTGAAAATAATATTTTCATGCATATTATGCACAAAAAATAGATTGCAGTAAGACACGCTTTCAAGTTGTGAAAAATAGTCACGCATTGAGTTCAATCATGTTTATGGGGAAATAACTGAATTGGCAATTACTTCCTGAGAAGTGAGCCATGTGACGAAAGAGATAGTACAATGGCAATAAACGCATGTTTTTTGTTTAATTCACACTCCACATCACAACAGTAGAAATTACTAACCAAATATGCGAAAAATTTGAAGATATCTATGAATTTTGCATGGTTATTAAAGGTGTGAAATGAAATATGTATTGAACTTCAAGACATATTTCAAGTCACTCTACTTTTGTTGGGAAGCCTTTTGTGATTTTTTGTGAAGTCGAATTAATTAATTGTAATTTTTTAGACAGCAATGTTTGATTCAACGTT
>JAULBU010081457.1:0-28231 GCA_032358235.1 Odonthalia washingtoniensis | reverse complement strand
ATCGAATGATTTGTTGATCATGAATCTCCGGATACAGTAGTTACGTGAATGATTTCAGTGACTTATACATTTATTCACTGTATTTTTATGAATGTGAACTGAAACATTATCTGCAAGAAGTGCAGAACGTTCTATGCAAACTTGACCAAAACCTGAAAATTATTTAGATACGGGTAGGTTAGCTGCTTAGGAATTTGCGCAAATCAAAGATTTTGTGGATGTATTCTAGGTTTGAAACTGGGAACAGGTGCAATATGGAAAATTTCTAGAACAGTGTATATGCTATAAAGGGGGGAAATAGTTATAAAATTATGCATTGATATACATACATAGAATTATATAGAAATAGGCATATAATGATATACCATATCATTGTATGCAAATATATATTTATATATATATAAACGTACAAAAATATGATAAAATGTGTAGAGAATAGTTTAGTAAGGTGAACAATGAAAGAAACTGTTATTTCGATCAATTCAAAGGGAAAAGAAAAATGTTCTCTGCGTCAGACTAAAAGTAGTAAGGTAAGTACGAAGACCGAAATTGAAAATGTTACATACTGCATATGTGATATTAGTTATATGACATTATGAACATCATGAGTCTGTTTCTGAAATCAATTGAAGGAAAAAAGTTCCTTCGTTAGTAGTACAAATAGTGAAGTAAGCAACAAGAAAAAAGTTGAAAGTGCTACTTACCAAAGACATATTACACACACAAGGTACGGGTACCATAAATGAAATATTCGGTTGTCATCCAATAAAAATTGAGATCGCAAAATCATGTCTCGATGTTATGAACCTAAAAAATATGATTGTAAGAATTATAAAAGTGGGAAGTGATTAGTAAATTTGTAATAGCATTCAGTGTTGATAGAGGTTAGAAAAAGATGAAATGAAATGAAATGAAATGAAATGAACGTACCTCGTATAGTTTCAAACCACATAATTCATGAAAAGTCGAAAGAAGGTGCGGGATCGAAGTCGTAAATTATCGCATGATACTGTTTCGGGATAAAAGAAAGGAGGGTTAGGAAAGGGAATATAGTGATGGTCAAAACTATAGGAATGTTTCGTCAATGATGAAAGTGAAAAGGAAGGGGAAAGCTGAACATAGGTGAAACGCGTCGTGGACTCGACATGTTGTATTGCCAGGGTTGAATTGTTAGTTGATTACATGTGAGTTAAGATGAAGTTCGAACAGGAAAACCATCACGAAAATGTTTGAATCTTATTACAGTTTACGGCTTCCAGTTTCCAAAAGTGTGAACGGTTCCTTAATTCATGAGTGAAGAGGGGTGAACTGTTCCGACTACCTAGTGTGAAATCGGCGTCAAAAATTGCGAATTAAAGGGAAGTGAATCCACTCCAACAGTAAAAATTAGTGAAAATTAAGACATTACAGCACTCAGAATCGGTCGGAATTTAGGGTATTATTCCCAAAATAAAAGTGGAAAAGGAAGGTGAAGATTCACACGGATGAAATCGGAAACTTATTGTTCATTCTTTATATCATAATATGATCATACTATGATAGCATGCAGAGATAGGGTTAGCTGTGTCCGAAAACCTTTGAAATGCATTCCATCCCATCTGCCAATCTGCATTACTTTAAATAATTAGAATAACGATTCGAGTTACAAATATATAAAAAGATTATTTATGATCAATCTTATACGCACATAATATTGCTGCAAATATAGAACTAAAATTCATTAATGAGGAATACCAAATTACGTCGTCTACAATTGTTCCGAGTCAATTAATCTTTCATTCTCTATTCCACAATCATTGCTCATACAACACTCTTCTTATTGGCAGTTCAAGCCCACCTTTTAAGAGGCCATTCCATTGATTTATTATTAGTCCCCATTGTGCAAACGGAAAATGAGCATGCAATATGACGGCGTGTCTAGGTCACTCGAAAACGAGGAATCGTCATTAGAATTGGATTTTGTACGAGTAGAGTTATTTGTTCGATCTCTTGCAGTGTTGCTACGGTTCTTGGAGGGTTTCTCTGGTACGACAACATTCGAAGAAATCATACCTATTTTGAGATACAAGGACTTTGACTGTCGGCTGTTTGTTTAACGGATATTAAGTATGAAAATTTGTCATGATATATCATCTATAATCGTTCAGGACCCACGAACGGAAGTGAACATGATATACATATGTATGATGGAATTTACAGATGTAGTATCTATTGGAATCATTGATAAGATGATTGAAATTTTTGCTATGGTAAATGAAATTTATTTGTTCGAAATGAGCTTTCCCTTCACGTATGGTACATTCCGTCATGCGGAATAATATCGAAGATGTAATGTACCAGAGAAATGTAAGAAAATAAATGTAATAGTAGTAGTAGTAATACTACTACTACTGATTATTATGATCAGTAATAGTAGTAGTTGTAGTATATATTATATGTGGTACTGATAGTAGTAGTACTAGTAGTAATAGTAGTACATGGTTGTACGGTGACTACACGCACTAGATTGTAGTACAAAATAGCACTGTGGAATATTTTATTAAGTGCGGTGAGATATGGGGGAGAGCTACTAGCTTAGTAAGGTAATTGTAATTGAAAAGTATGTTTCCCGTAAAGATGAACTTCATCCATAGAATGGGGAAAGAGAGAGAATCGGTAACATAGATGCATTTGCATCGGTGCGGTTTAGATGAAAATACGTAATAGTAAAATGAATAGAGATTCAAGTCATGAATTCTCACTTGGAAATGAAATGTAACAAAATTTGAATTTGAAATCTATCCACTTGGATAGAGTGAAAATGTAGAAAATTATCCGATACTTTTTTAATTAAAAGATTATCGGATAAATTTTTGCATTTTCATTCTAGTTTTGAAGATGCATCACAACATGGAAAATGACATTCATAATTGGAATGGGTAAGTTTGGAAAATGTGGATTGTATTGATCCTTGATACAGTCCTGATAATTGAAAATTAATGTTGGACGTCGTGTTGTGAAGGGTAATGTATGCAACAAACTGCATAATTTGGAGACCTTTTGGTGTCTTGCTGAAAAACGCAATCAATCATTGTTTTGCCGTTTATTCAAGTGGTCTTGTCATCAATAGTAACGTCGAACACCTTCTTCGTTCTGCAAAAATTGATAAGAATGGAAAGCCATGGTAAGAAAGGACGTTCATCATGGAGGTTTGAAGGACTTATCACAAGATGAAGAAATTTCACCAAGAACTGATATTGGAAGTACACTTCGTGTTGGGTAAGTGGACGGAGAAGCTCAGCGCACGTAACGTGAAAAAGCGGACCATCGGGTAAGAGGAGGCATCGGAGAAAAGGGACGCGGAATAGCACGACGAGGAAATATGAGAACAGAGACTTCACAACTGGAACTTTACTACCAATAATGAATTCCTCCCACAATCGAAGTAACGCGCAACATTCTGCTTCTAATGATGGACGTGGAGGCAACGGAGTCCAACAAGGAATGTTGTTGCAACAGTCTTTCCAGAGAACTACAGCGAATATCGATAGAGGATCTGGAGCACAATTTAGTGCAACAGTGGACAAAGAACTTGATTAAGTGAGAAGACAGCTGAATAGATCTACAGCTGATCCGGATGATGTTGTGGTAAAACTGAATAGAAGTAAAGTGGGAGTAAAAGCTGGTGTGGCAAATATATTACAATTTGACACAGAGAAGAAAGACCTGGCATCGAAAAAGAATATGCTTGAAGCCGAAAATGTGAAGCTACGAAGTGAAAACAATGCCATTCTAAAACTGAATGAAGAGCTAATGGAGAAGTTGCCACAAAGCAAGAAAGGGACCCGAATGGAAAATGCCAGAAATTCTATACCCAAAAATTTCCTCGGAGTTGCACTGAAGGTGGACACCAGTTTGTTACCATGGACATGAGTGAAATATTCTGAACTGAAACATTCTCAAGGTACACAAGAATGATTTTGGGAAGGACATGCAGAGTTTGTGGAGAAGATGTGTGTTAGTAACACCGATGGGAAGGGTAAGATATCCGACTCCCCCTCCGTAATCTGAGATAGAAAATGTACTACTCGGCTTCCTCCGGTGGTTATTTCCAAATTTTGAAAACTCTTGTGGAAGAACAATGAAAAGATGAAAGATGGAATATATGTTTTCCAACGACTGAGTTGAGAACAGAGCTGATTTAAACCTTGATGAATAACAAAGCCCTTACATCCAGTTTAAAGCAGAAGCTGTCTGATACACTAAGGTCCCGGAAAGTGACAGCTCGTAACAGACTATTCAATACTATGTAATATAGAATGGGCGATGCCAATCCTAGCCTGTATGCGAGTATTATTCGGGAAAAGAATAGGGACGTATCATTTGCGAAAGAAAAGTTTATTTGTAGAATTGGAAATGGGAATCAATATCATTATTTGTGGTGGCTATGTGCCGATATTTCTATGTTGACATACTTTGGTGAATTACCATCACCGATTCAGGCTGGACGAAGCAACGAGCAGTCATCTGTTGAATGGGATGAAGACGATCTCAGAAATAATGACAAAGATGAGGATATGCTAAAACTTTTCCGTAATGATATTGGTGTACTCATACTGCATGAAACATTGGATTATATTCCAAACGTTGATCCGATCAGTATTGTAGATGGGACTGTTATGAGCATCGCAAGGTTGGACGCTTGGATTAATTCCATAATTTCATGCTTCAAGGTCTTAGAAAAATGTGGTGGAGAGATGTAGAGTAATTCCATGTCTGTATTTGAGCGGACTCTTCCGGAGACAACCAAACAAGTTCTAGGATGCATTAGAAAATTTGTGTCGATGTGGTCAGAAGAATAATTACAACTCCCACAGTTCTTGTCCACTGAGGGCATGGAAGAATAAAGAAATGCCGACAGGAATATCGAGCGTAATACCCCTGCTATAGTTTTTCTCCCGAGTCGGGACGGTGCATTTACTACAGTCGATTACAAATGATTAGCAAAATATATTGGTACTGAACTCGGAACGATCTATGATTGTAATATTACCGAAATATGTAATGACTGGTCCACTATAAATTTACTTGGTGATATTGATGTCGTAACAGAGGCTATCAGAAATATGGAAGAAAAATTTAATGCAGAAGAAAGTGATGGTGATAATGGAGATGACTACATACAAGAGATGTACATGGCCAGGCTGTAATTGGAAACCCGTTACATGGTGTGTTGGAAGCGAATAACCAATTAAGTAAAATTCAGCCTGATGATATAAAACATGCGGCTAATACATATGCTATTTGGGAGCAATTAGAAAGAAAAACCCCAACGAAAGTTCGTCGTAAAATTTAATTTAGTGACACAGAGAACGCCCATGGTATCATGGAAAGGAACGAATGTGTGGAGGACGACAGTATCTTGGAATACGAGGAAGAGTCAGACGACGAAGATATGCCACCGGGCGATACTAATACTGAAAGTGTATCTGTAGATGGTAACGACAGAGATAGGCAATAGGGCGTATAAAATCGTTGGATGAATTGCCACGTAATTTCAGAAGTAGCGACACTATCAGTGGATCCCCCCCTGGTGTTATGAGATCCCGTGTAATACTTTTTGGAAAGAAGAACAAGACCAATTAGATAGTATAAGAATTTGGAGAAGATTGACTTGTTATCTTTTCTATGAGACATCTATTTATCTTATGTGGTTTGCGTTATTTTACTACGTATACGAATTATTTTCGAAGATGTTGGGAAAACAATATGAATAAAAAGAGTGCAATTTTCATCATAATATTTTCAACATGGAATTGGTTCATTAGCTATGCTGCATCAGTAGAATATATATTGTTCAAAAACCAGACGTTTACCGTGAGTCGCAGTACATTTCGACTTTTCCTGTAATCGTCGGAACTATGTAGAAACGATTAATGTAGAACCAGTGATGAGTCTATGGCATTTCATCTTATAAGCAATTAACCGTTAAATTTGACTGCAGGACGTGGTCAGAACCCTCAATAGTTTCGAATGGAACAATACCAAACCATTCTGATGCTGTTACACTGTTATCTTTGTCGCCATGTGATTTTTTGTCTTGTGAGGCTGTATACTCCACCTTTTCCTCCGGTTCCCAACGAAGTCAAACAAAACCTAGACCAATTTCAACACTGCCTGTAGGAGAGGTTGATTCCATGTATTGGACAAAGGCCATTTCCCTGGAAACTGTTTATATGTTTTTCTTGACATGGAACAGTAGAAGGAATTTTGAAACGCAGAGTTGCGGGTCGTCGTCAGAACCACCTCTTATCAACACGAAACTGTTTCTTACAGCCTTGTTCGGCCCAAATTCATGTGAAGCCAAAATGCGTTCTGTAAATGTCCTCTAGACTTCCTTCCTGGGAAATTTAATTATGTTAAGTGCCGCATCGTAATGTTTCAGAGTAGGTATGAATCCCTTTAACACGAACCCGTATTTCACAAACGTAATCACTGTGTCATTATCCACTGTATCAAAAGTGTTTTTTGGAACTGCCCACGTCGAAGATTTGCAAAGGTCTTTAGCACATACTATTTGAAAAAGGAGCGTAATGTTTTCGAGTACTGACAATATTGGTCGCGAAGAGTTGAGGAAGATGCTGAATTACCATGTTCATATCTATGGACTATTCTATGCAACGAGATAGTTTACCCGTCTCGAACTAAGTTGGGGATCATATATCGGATAGATTCATCATTACTAATTTCCAGCCCGGAAGAACCATGGTTAGGGGGCAGCTGTATCACGGTGGTGTTTATTCTTGCAACAGTTTTATCCATTATTGTAACCGCTCTTTTTGTTGTTGTTCCATAAGCCATTGTTTTGAATAGGTTGAAATGTTCGAAAGGTGCAGCATTAAGCATGTCTATGTTTCCAAATATATTCAAATATGTGACGAGAAGGTCTAAAATGTGATATTTCAAAGTGGATAAACTACCACCTGCAGTATCTTCAAATTCATTAGTCATCAACTGTTTAAAAGCAAAAATGCGACTCTGCAGTGTTTCCACTTGATAGTCAGACCATCCCTCCGTAACATTATCGGAAATGACAACAATATTAATATATGAATAAGCGGTACAAACCTTTGTTAGAGGTGCCTCCTCATCATAGCCTATAGAACGATCCACCAAGGCTACAACGAAAGGAAACACCATGTCTAACTGTCTGTATTTTCCCCTCCAGCATTCCTCGTACCCCATCTGTTCTGAATATTTGATTCAATTCAGAGGACTATTCCTTCTTTGAGAAATCAATATGCAGATCTGGTAGTGTGTAGTACTTCTGTATGGCAGTTAGTATGGAGTTGGAGGCTCGTAAAATGCTATTTTCATTGATAAAATTTATTCTTTTTTTTCATTGGACCACGAGGATGTGACAATGTTTCCGATAACAAATAGTTGATAAAGCAGTTCTTAACCAGTTTTGATAGTCCCAGGTGTAGATTGTGCAATTGTTTGAAGGAATAAATTGAATACACATCCTGAGGAAACACGCTTGGAATTCCGTGCATGTCTTCTGGAAATTTCTTCCACGGTGCTAGAGAACTATCTGCTAGTATTCCATCTGCTTCTTTAATGAGACCTATTCCATTTTCTGGTTCTCCGCTACTCTTACATTCCATTTCCCCTACAGTCAGATGCTGAATGTCTTCACGTGCATTCTTCGTTCGGTCCACATTTCACAGTACAATTTCTGACCTGTTCATCATATCTTGCATTGTTCCCAGACATCTAGAACACCGTGTTCTGAAGACTGTGACGGACGTTTGACCAAATTTAAATGACGAATGGCACACGCATCCTTTTATTCAGGTAAGTTACAGCAATATGACACAATGAACGGAAACAATTCCACAACGTCTTTTCGAGAGAAATTGGAATCCAGAGCGAGCAGGGACTCATAGCGGGGATAGTATAGATGCAAAATATTTGTGTATAATATCCATTTTTGCAGCTCTCCCATCGGATGTAGATGCCAACGACACGTTTTTGAGGAGAGGAACGGTGTAAGAAGAAGCCAACCCATGGTTTGAGACATTATCATGTGATTCGGACAAGTTGATATCTGCTGATATGAGTTGGTATCCAACAAGGAGAAACCCAATAAATGTATATCTTTTGTAGATGAGGTAACCCCGAAATTGTGCTGTTCACTTTAAAAATGCAGCGTGGACGGGATATGAAAAAAGAGCATAAATTTTCAATGTTGTCGCAGTTTTGTCCGAATCTATTCGTATGACGCCAAGGAATGAATACGGATATATGCCTAATCCTCCACTCATATCACATTTACATCCACATTCTTCTACATCATCACTTCACGCCGCTTCATTCTGCACAGATATTTGAAGTATGCAGTATGTAATGGATGAGAACTTTTCTGATCTAATGAAACGGTGTCCTTGAAAACTGGTCGGTGTACAATATCGGTTGAAGCAGGTAGTTCTACTTACTTTTCCAGGACATCAATAAAGGTTTTGAAATAATACAGGCTTCGATTTTGTACATGCATGTGTTATTACCTCACGTCGGAACCCGTCAGGTACCCAGTTATCATTGTAATCTTTCTTGACAACAGGGAGGCATTCAGCGTCATTCTTCATAATAGTGGTTAACATGGAGATATCTAACTCTGCCTGACGTAATAGAAAATGAAATTTATTCACTGCTTGTTTGGCATCGTTTGACATAGTTGCGATAATGAAAACAGCATCTCCAATCTGATACCAAAACTTGTTCGAAGCTTATGCACTAGCCTGTTCCTGGATGTCGACTGGTATATTTTCTTCTTCAAGTGTAATATCACTAGGTGGGTCTGCGGGCTCACAAACTACGTGGTGGATGCTTGTACTTCCATCCCTCACCGTATCAACATGTGCTATAAGAATGGCTGACGAATGTTGGGAGGTATTAATCCGTCGGTTAATAAGGTTACATGTTGGCTTATATTTGCATATAGAAGTGTACTTACTCAAACGGAAAATGGAAGTGGCGTGAGGGATACAACCATGTCTTTTTTATTGACAATGTTGTATTCCCTTTCCCATGATGATTATTTCTAAAGCTATAACAGGGTACACTTAAGGTAGAAATGTTTAAATGAAAGGTGATAAAACAATTGACTAGTACAGGATGATGCATAACAACCAGAATGAATTACTGACGATCCACCGTATCTCCAGTAAATCACCCAACGGGCTCTATATTTGGCCTAATTGTTCTGTTGAACAGTACTGTCCTCTAATTCTCACAACAAGTTGTTTCATGAAATAGAGGACAATAGAGTTTCTATTTGTAGAGGAATCTTCCCTAATTCTCCCCTAATTCTCCCCAGTAGGGGGAGAATTAGGAGTGCAATAGTTGAACTATTGAATGAAAAAGACTTGAAACAGTAAGACATTATCGTCCGTAACGATAATTTCACAATTGTACACACATATTTCCAGCTATATTTCAAAATTCCGAAACGGAAACAGTAAGGTCGAGATTGTATTTCCCGCGAGACAGTCATTAGGCAACGATAATATTTATGTGGGCCATCACTTGGAAGTTTTCTTTCAATAAATGTGAAAAAAGCGCTTCACAACATTCTGGCGGAAACATTTTATGCGATTATTCCATCCACGAGGATTGTCAATTTTTTTAAATAAACGAGTAGTTCCATCCATGTGGATAGAAATTTGAACACAGTACATTCAAAAAACATACTTTTAAATTATTGCCTTCATTACGAGCATCTCTAAAACAGGGCTCATAATCAGACTGCCTCCACGGGAATGTCTGACGTAGCAATCTTGTTATCAAAAGAACCTCTCGTACTCCACGAAAAACGTTATCTGAACAGAGTCTCGCACGTTCAGTTCAAAATTGAATTAATCATATCAACAATCAACATCTCTAATTCAACAGAACAAATTCAACAGAACAGCCATTTCCAGTCACTAGGCTCGTTCAGTCATAAGACCATTCAATTCCACCACCCATTTATAATTCAAAAACACACACCTCAGAATTTCGAATAATATTCACTATTCGTTAGTAACGACCTTTCATTGAGAATAAATTCAAGAACCATCCATCTACTGCACTGAAGTCACACAACAGGAACATCTGCAACTTTCAACCGCCACCTTCACCAGTACGTACTTTTCTTTCAACAGTATCATCAACTACCACGAATACTACAACTAATAAGATGGAAGGGCTACTGGAATTCGATGAAGCTTGTTTTCGCGATGCACAAAATGTGTAGGATTCAAGTTGAAATAAAATATCAGAGGAACGGGGGATGAAATCAGGGGATTCTATATGTTTTCACGGGATATGTAATTGTACACAGGTGGTGTGTTGTGTGGCTACACTCAGCGGTGCAGGGAAGAAAAACACGGATAGAATACAGCAGAACTTTAATGGGAACACTCTCATCAGAACAGGAAAGGAGGACCATGTTGTTACTACAAACGTCCGTACTGTTTCGCATGGAGAGAAATTAAGTATCCTTTCTAATAAATCCCCATTTTTGCTTCTAAAAGACTGCTAGGTGATATTGCAAGCGATGGATATTTCATGTGGAAGTCGAAGAGTCTGGTGACATATGTGTATGGTGGAAGAGATGAATCATCATCGATGTTAGGTCAGACAAGTAAAATATTTCAGCTTGATAATGAACAGATTGATACCCAATTTGGTACGGAACTCGTTGTTCGTGACTTCAACTTCGAAGAATGTGAAGATATGGACATATGGGTGACCATATTTCAAATGACCGATGTCGACACCCCTCTTCGTGAGATAAGTAGTGATTATCGAAATGAAATCATGGATTGTGTAAAGAAGGAAAGAATTCTGTCACGAAAAAGAGATTTAACGGTGACCAACAATCCGAGCAAGAACAAAGGTGTGAAGAAGTTCGAAAAGTTGACCAAGATGAAGAATGGAAAAAGGCACCTGAAGTCGGGATTTACGGTTGACATGTTTGATGGAAGGAATCGAGAATCCTGTTTGAGTAAACTGGCTGCAGACAGCAGCTCCCAGTAATCTTTGGTACGTAACCATCCCCGGGTCTCTCAGACCGCACAAAGAGTGCACAGTGTGTATTACGTCAAAAATGTGGTATTTCTTCAAATACTTGGGAAACAATTAACCAGAACCGGACAAGTACCCTAAGATCTGTAATTGTGAGAGCAGAGTATAGTTTTGTGGATACCGTTCAAAGCATCATGAACTACTCTGTTAGTTTTGAATCAAAATGTAACGTTCCAATCCGCGATGTGTGGATTACCGATTTTGTCACTGATCTGATGAGAGAAAGTTTCCTTCAAGGTAATAGTCGTACTAGTTATGAACGTTGTGTTCGAGTGGCCAAGTTCTTTCTTAAAGATGCATCAATAATTGGAATTATCAAACCATTCACGGAAGGTGGTGGATTAGAGACTAAGGGTGCGTTCAATTTGGCTCATGTCGATAACGCAACATTAATGGTGGCTGAACTGGTTTACTTGCCGTACATGGTGTAATCGCCTAATGAGTACATCACCAATCCAGAAAGAACATCGCCTTTTAATGCGTCAGCGTTCTGCAAAGCATCCGTCATCTTCCGGGATAGTATCAGCTACGTATTGCAAGACATCATGACTAATGTCATGTGGTTGGATTAATTCATGCTTATGGATGTAGAACATCGAAAGGGAGCTCAAATGGAAATCGGGAGTCTGTTAACAATGCAGATGAAATTGTTCAGCCATAATTCCAAGAATAAGGAGAAAACAGGTGATGAAGGAAATTTAAACGAGAAAATAATTCGTTTGTCAAAAGTGCGGAAAAATTACAACCTCATGAAAAGTGAATCTGAAAAGACTTCAAGGTCTGTAAAATTGGGGGAGGATGTTCATGTACCACAGACAACAGCAAGAACTAGAGCTAAGGAAAAATCTATCTCTAAAGCTGGAACAGTAATGCTCTTAACAGACATTGAAGATGACAATGAAAGTGTTGATGAGAGTGGAACATGCGCTACTGGTCAAGGATCACCGATACCGAAGAAAAGGAAGGCAGGGAACACTAGTTCAAATACGAGAAAACCGAATACCGTGGAAAGAGAAACGAAAGAAACGAAAAGTTGAAACTAACAACGTAAAATTAAAGATGAACTCCCTTAATCACTCCCAGTGGGTTATCCGAAGCCTACATTTTAAAAGAAAATCACAGAAGCTGGTTTCATTGCCAACGTTAGACTCCTTCCAGGCTTACGTACTTCTTCTTCGAGTTCCCCATTTCATGACGACGCAGCACATGGTGATGTTATTCACAAACTGGCCTGTTTCTTTATACCACGCAACCATCGTGCAGAAAAACGTTTCAGCAGTGAGGATGTGTTGTTTTTTGAGAAATGGAGTGGTTGTGGGAAGCATATCGTCAGTTTATGGCGAAATTCATAGTAAGAAATGACAAGGAATATTGGAATAGGGCTTCTAACAGAAGGAACAAAGGGTACGGAGAACCATATTTAGGGAGGAGGGGCACAGCGTTGTGAGCCGACGGCTACTGCATTATGCTAGCTATGGCGGATCCATGCGCTGTTCTCAGCCAAATATTGGAAAAAATGAAACTCCCGGACCTCTTCTCCAAAAATCGTTTGAAGATCGACATCAATTCTTGGAGGGGAGAGAGGAACACTTCCGAAATGAAGATAATCACAACTTATGGAGTCCTATAGTTAAGTTTTCTGTTGAAAAAGATGACAATCAGGACCTAGATACCGGTGTTGGCCGTTAATCATATACTATGGAACTACTGACAGGACTCATGAAAAAGATGAATCTAGAGTATGGTCTGGGAGAGGACGTGCTGCATTAGATGTACGGCTAGGCTTCCTCGTCACATTTGTGGGATTAAATGGGAGCGGTTCAGGTAATGCTATAATTCCAGTAACTGGTCGACGTGACCTTCTGACAGATAAGAATTGTTCTGCCCAGGATGGACACAACGATTTTATGGTGAAGGATCGTCACAATCCTGGATTCTTTATAATTTTCACTAACAAGGAAGGTTGTACGCTTAATATATGCGCTTCCTCTAATCAGTTCGTCACCTATAGTGCACAAAGTCGTTCTCGAGTCGCGAAGGCGTTGAAAATGGAACCACTTGAAATTGCTTCATATTCAGTGTTTGTTGGACATGGACATGTCCAACATGGAGTTTCACAGTTCAATGGTAGTCATTTCTTGAAGTACGACATGTACATTATACCAACAGAATAACAATTGAGTTATTATATTGCCTTCGATTATGATGGTAGTTTTAATTTGATAGAGAGTAACAAATAATCAGAAGTTGTTGAGACAAATCAGGATGAGGTAGAGGACAATGGAGGTGGAATGGCCAGAGGAGTAGGTTAGAATTATGGAATCAATGATGGTGGTACCCTTGAGACTAATTCATTACCAGAACATGACTCTTGATGACACATAACCGTATATCACATTTCAAAATAAATTCACTTTTTTAAAGTATTTGTAAGCTGTTCTTTTATAATTATATAAATCAGTCTGAATTAGTCCGAATCAATCCAACTATATTAATTCCTATTCAAGTTCCCACTCAAGAAGAACACCTACTAACGTATGAGTCAGAACGTAGCCTACTTGAACTAATTACCATATACGGAACGACTCGATTCCGAATCCCCTGAAATTGCTGTTCGACAGATAGAGGCTCGGAGTATCTAGTCGATATTCGGAGAAAGTACAGGGGAAAATAAAGGAAACGTAGATGACTCAACCATTATGGTTGAACCATCTACGTTTTCTATACAGCTTCCATCCGATTTACGGCTGACTTAGCTTCGGAGTTACTCGGAGTCAGGCACATATCGCAAATAATGTTTCATTTTTGGCTGATATATCTTATATCAGTCACAAATTGTATCATACAGTTATGATAACTTGAAGTTATATCAATGATATAGTAGTACTGCTCATATTTGTGGCTGGCAGCCACAAATATGACGAGTACTACTTGGGATAAAAATTTGGAAAAAAAATTAATAAATTTTCATCCGCATGGATGGACTGAAAATGTAAAAAAATATCGAGTAATTTTTTTAAAAACTTATTCCATAATTTTTGGCATTTGGACATGGATGGACTGAAAATGTAAAAAAATATAGAGCAATTTTTATTTTAAAAAATTGTTGCATACTTTTTTGGCATTTTCAGTCCATCCATGAGGATGGAAAATTTCTCACTTTTTTCCCTGAATTTAGTACAGTACGTTTTTGTTACACGTTTCTTACAAGAAAATTTTTGTCACCATCCACATGGATGGACTGAAAATGTAAACGAACTTTTTATAATAAAACATTACTCGATAATTTTTGAATATTTTCCCCATCAAGGTGTGGAAGGAGAAAGAAACGTTTTCCCAGAATGTTGTGCACTGCTAATTTCTCACACGTTTCATAATATACATAATGTATATATTTCGAAACGTGATATTATATTTATTTTTCCATTACATGGCTAAAACCATTTCATTATAGTCATGTTATGAACGGAGCAAAAACGGAAATATTTATACAATGATTTTTTATATAAATAATTATTGAATAATCATTTCAATGTTGACCAAGGTTAATGGAATTGTGTTTTTACGTCAGGTCGTTTTATATTATAATATGCTAATACAATCAACCTGCGGAGACGACTACCACTACAAACAGTTCACGATTTCATGATTACAAAAAACATTGCACAATCCATTTATACCATCGTCCACTCCTTCAGTTGATTACATCCATCACACCCGTTCTAGCTTCCCCTTCCCCTGCACAACCGACATCGTAATTCATCTCCCAAAAGGCACTTCTACAATCGTCAGCACATTGCACCTGTTGCCGAAGGACACATCTACACAAATACATCTACATCCACGGAATCCATCAGAAAGGTTTCAGAACCAAAGCCGGACGAAGTGTCATCCAACAGCATGGAGAAGAAAAATCTCAACTGTGACGGTCTGCGGTGTTTGACAATGGATATCTCAAGGAAAAGTTCTTGGTCTCGCTCCTCTATTTCACACAGTCCTTCAAATGGGTGTTACATAACACCAGTACCAATGTGGCTAAAATGATGGTGACCATATTTATGGAGGGAGAGTCACAGAAAAATGTTTCAAGTGCTCAAGTAGAAGTTTAGCCATCAGCTAAAAATGGCAAATATAATGGAGACCACGTTTTTGGTATGTGCAGGAACGCAACAAACAAGATAAATTCTTTATTCAGCTTTGGATGTTGCAACTTTCGCCATAACGGACTCATGAATTTTTCAATGTTTCCAAATAGCGTTCAACAATCTCAACATTTTCGTCCGTTTTCTGAATGGTGTAAGTCACCTTCAGATGATTTTAGGTCCAGTGGTAATTTCAGTGCGGAAGAACTCACCTATATCAACTTTCTTGATGATTCAACCGAACTTCGAATGCATCCTTACATTCTATGCCCTTTTCCTGGTTTCAGAAACATCAAAACACGCAGACCCTCATCAACGAGTTCATATCAGGGCACTTCCAACAAATGGTACAAAAATAGGTATTTGTGTGCGAAAGTTCATGAAGGCTTGGTTGTTTCTATCTAGAACATTGTTGATTTAAAAAGTTGGCTGAAGCAATATGTCCTTAAATATTCTTCGATACAGGAACAGGCCAGTACTCCAGCTTGGCATACCTGGCTAAGAATGGAATCCATTTCATTCAGCAGAGGCTCTAATTTATACCGGATCAAGTTGTACACTTTTCGTTTGAGAAGGTCGATAAGAGGGCGTGGTCCAAATTGCAGGCTGAAAATGAAGCATTGTGTTATATATATCAGGTTCTTTCTGTTCCTCTCAATCGGATTTGTTGTTGAACAATACATTTTATGAGCTTGATGACAAGCAATTAATTCAATGGGAGCATTTTCAAAAATTCTTCATCAGTGCAACAAATGATATTCAACCAGATGATGCATCTTTCAGAAATACGTTGAGTACATCTCAAGGAATTTCTTCTTTAAATATTTCCATAATCCTTTCTACATTACCAGATTTTGTGGCAGATGAATTTTCATTAACATTACCAATACTTTCCGGTGAAGAAATTGATAAACCAAGTGGAAACAAAACTGGTACAACTGAAGCAAGTTGCCGTAGTCATAATGACACATCACAAAAACGTACATTGAAAAAAATCAGAAGCAGCTGTATGTAGTTCGAAAACAACCACAACTCAGGGAGAAAACGATGAGGTTGTCAATGAAGCAATAGAGGATGAGGGTCTGGATATCATTAACCCTGCTCATTCATTGGATTTTGAAGCAGCAGATGTCCAAGCAATGGATGTTTTAACAAAGAGTATGGAAACCGTATGTACAATATACCATGTAGGCTTTGTGGGTATTGTAGACACACACGAAACTGAGGTAGGTGTTTCACTAAAGGGAAAGGCCAATCTCATCCTCACAGATCATCCGTAGAATACAAGAAGGGAGCAGAGTCAGGAAACTTCAGAGGAAGACATTTTCGGAACTACAGACATGAAGGTGATGGTACAAATGGTGAAGACAGTCATGGCTCCAGGTGCGCATCGTAACATATTCTGCAATACATGGAAATTCAATCTTTGGTCTTGATACTTGGCTACGGAGAGAAATGATGATGGTAATAATGATGATGACGATGATGATGATGACGGTGATGGTGATGGTGATGGTGATGGTAATGATGATTCATCAAAGCATAAAAATATTCAGTGTGGAGAGGAAACCATTAATTTATGTCAGATTCCACTTACATATGGATGTGATCCCAATATTCGGAGAGTCACTCACGTATCCGTGTCGAAGACTGCAATTCACTTCTGGCGTACGGGTATGGATAAAATGGAATTCTCCCGTAGAATAGACTATATAAATGTCGGGTAAATTGCTAGAAACCACCAGGTCTGGACCAATGAAATAAAAAACATACCACGCATTCCTCACCTTGAAATTACTTTCAAAAATATTAATTCAAGAGGGGTTCCGAGGGGAGAGGACCTACACTCAGTCAGGAGCAGAAAAATGTGTCCTGGATGATGGACTTAGTTTCAAAAGTCTCTCAAGCTGGTGATATGGTTATCTATTTCTGTTAGGGAACATTACCTGTTGATAGAGTTTGTTACTGCCAAAACAGTACTGTTCCATTGGGTATGAAAAGGATGCATCTTGCGTGACTCCTTCCAGACCGGTTTTGGTGGAGATTTCTGCACCTCAGATACCGAATCCGGGAAAATATGTGACAGCTGATTCCATAGTTACTGTCAAGGGCTCTTCTCGTTGTGTGTATGTTCGAACTTTGGTTTCTGCTCAGTACTACCAAAAAAGAAATTGTCCCCTTTTCCTCCTTATATCCTATCCTTATTCCGCACTCTGTTATTGTTCTCTTTACTCTTCCTTGTCTTCGCCAAATTACAAGTCTTCTCTCTCCCCTTTCTTTACTAACCTTACTTCGCCCAATTAGATTTTTCTCTCTACTGTGTCTTTCCTTGAGTAACGTTTACGGTCTAATTTCCAGATTGTAACACGTGATGGGTTTCCTGTCTTTAGCCTCTCCTTCATCTACCCTATTACGTGCGTTGAAGAGTATGTAGGCTATTGAGTAGTGGTATGCTACTCACCGACCCTGGATTCGTGGTCATGTTGTAGTTTCCTGTACAGTGTGCTGGCACTCATACAGGTTGTGTCGTGTCGAATGTTCCCCTCACTCGCACGTGTTTACCTAGTTGTCACATTATCTTCGTAGTGATACTCTCTCATTGCTCCTCGCTATTCGTACTTCGCAATGTCACTGCGGGTATCGCTGCTCATTTTAGTAATTTTGAATTGTTGTTTCATTAATTGCTACCTTTTCTAATCGTACCTCCCATCGTCTCCAGCATCAGGGTTATGTACAAATTTTCTACCCTAAAATGTCTAATGGAAAATAAGACGTGTAACATAAAGTGTTATTCTATTTGTCGTAATTTAATCTTTTCTAATTCCTATTCTTGTGTATGTTTCCATCCTTTATTTTAGTCTTTTGAATTCTTTCTTTCCTATTATTTTATCGCATTTACTGCCTTTCGGTCGCCTACACTATCACGCTTGATACCCATGCCATTTCCGTCTCCTGCAGCATTACGCTTAGTACCTATACCATCACCGTCACCGTCATCATCATGCCATGAACCATCACCGCTGCTCTCTTTGTAGTATCATCGATACTCGAATTTGTGGATTTCATATCCCAACCTTTCCAGTTCATGTTTCGGTGGAGTTGTGGTCGCTCATGTTAGTCTGACGACGTCAAAGAGATTTGTATTCATCAGCGTACATAGTGTGCTAGTCTTCCGAACTGAGTTATTGAGTCCATCTGCTGGATTTGTTTTGCCTGGGATCAATGTCATCCGTGTCAACTCCCTATTCTCGTACCTTTCTTCTAGCGCTAAGATGTGAATTTGTAGACGTTTTTATATTGTGCTTCCGTCCTTGGCGACAACGTCAAACAACGTCTCACTATCAAAGTATGCGTCTATGTCAATTTTCTAGAGAAGAATATCTTGTAGAATGTCCATAATCAAGTATGTGTAGTCGAATATTAGTACCAGTTTATGTATTTTAACCTCCAGGACTGACCAGGTGACTCGGTTACAGCTGTTACTAGAATAGTAGGATAAACTTTCTGTCCCTTTCAAATCTACTAATAATACCAAGTACTCGATTTGGCTGCAGTAACCGAGATCGTTGCCGAATTCTGCATCGGTAATCACCACCATTCTGGTATTCTGTGTGTCCAGGGGATATTATGTTAGGCCTACTTGGGACGCGTCTAGCAGGCGGTCTAGGATCTTCGATAATTGTTTCATTTCCAATATTTTTGTGACCTCTTTTCCGGGTATTAGAAGTTGTACACCAACGCGAATGTACGGCCGAGTACATACGCCAACATTTTGTGGGAGGGCGCGCATACTGAATTGTTCCTGGGTCCTGGGGTGAGTCAGATTCTTGATCTTCTGTTTTTACGTCATGAGTTTTACGCCTTGAGGTTCCATTTCCAATGTCAGGTCGTTAAACGCGATCTGTGTCCCGGAAAGGTAGGATCGTTTCTTGCACTTGAAGTTGTCGGAGGCGGACTCCTCATCTTCAAGAAATTTTCGTGAGCTTAGGACAATAGAGTTACCCACCTGTTCCTCCATGGTGTCATCTAATGTACCATTAACATGACGGACTAATACGCATGGGTCTGCCTTCACCCCTCTCGTATTCAGAGTTTCCAGGTGGTATTCTAAATATGTCAGATACCAGTAGAAGCTACTCTCTGATATCCCATATAACAGTTTCACCACCATCAATACCACTTTTTCTGGTAAGTTCAGCTCCTTGGAGTTTTTATGTATTCCAATCGTTCGAGAGATGTTTGACTTTGCACATATGTCTGATTCACATCTCTCTTGAAGATTGTTTTCTTCTTGAGTGAAGCTACAATAGATAGTACCAATCTCTGTGAAAAGAGCTGTACTGTTTGTTCTTTTGTAGATATTCGCGTTGATCTGTTGTCATTTTAGTTTTGCGCTACAAGTCTACTTTTACGCCTGGTTCCCTTTCCAGCTTGTTTGAGTTCATCTATAAAACACGAGCCGAAGATGAGCATCCCAGCTGGCACTGATGATAGTGGTTTCTGTATGAATATACTATTTGCTACCAATACATTCAATTCCGTTCTACTACTTTCTTCAAAGTCCTACCCTTCTTGTGTGATTTATTCTATTGCTTCTGATGTGGTTGGTTCTTTTAGGGCTTCGATATCCACATCGTCCAATTTGGATATAATAAATGGTTTGATACTCAATGATATGAATAACCTCCGGGCGCGATTAGTTTGTACCACTACTGTTTATTGATGTATGGAGATAAATATGTACTGTACTTCCCATAGTTTTTCCGTTGTCCTGTAGACCCAGAAATATGATCCTACTGGTAGTTTGTGGAGTTACTACAATTGTTCTACTGCGCAGGGGCCGTTTCCATATCTCAATTCAAAAGCGATCTTCCTCCTTTACTCCTCTTTTATCACCTCTTCCATTGCTCCGTCTATCGCCTCTGCCTTTTGCCTTTGTGTAACAGTAGTTCTATCTCGTGCTGGTCTTGGTAGTGCGCCATATACAAGGAGCATGAGACATAGTCCTTCTAGGCCTACCACTCTATAAACTGGAAAAGTGGACATGAACAGGCAGTCCTAGTTCGATGTTTTCTTGTCAAATTTGTCTCATAACATGATGTATGCTAGCCTCAGGGGGCGTGGTACCTATCGACTGTACCAGTAACTCCATTAATCTCGATCGGTGCCTCGCGTATTTTTATCACATCATCGTTCGCCGATTTTCTAAGGTCGGCACAAACATAATTGCTACCTTGGTCTTCATGCAGGTCATTAGGAAGGCTCCAATATACGATAGTACACATTCTTCGTATATCTTTCCATACTTCTTCCGATGATTTATTCTTCTCTAATTTCGCTGCAGTATAATGTGTCGCTGTGTCGACCATATGTACGACTGGTTGTCTCTATAGTAACATTGTATCTACTTCTACTTCATAGTTGAAGTGTATATTGACCGTACCATTGGTCAATTGAAACTGACGCAGCGATTTTCTTCGCTTTAAACATGTTGAGAGGTCGTCAATTATTCGTTGGATGGCCTTTTTAGTCCCATTGACGTTCTTTTCTCCATTTTCCAGCTTAAGCAGATTCCTTTTTCTTTAATTTACGGGTGACCAAATGTTGATTGCATGCGTTAGAGCTCTGTAAAAGTATAGAAAACGTACGGAATATCATTAGGTATCCCGTTATGGATGAGAAAATAGTTGATGAAATGCAAATGTTGAATTCTTCCTCTGTGAGAGGTTTTTTTCTTTTGTAGGCTGATTATGTGGCCATTATCAACCATATATCGCATGATCAACAGAGAGGGCCTGAGCGGGGAGCATGAGAAATTAGATATCAATAATTATTCCAAACTGTGTGAACGAGATCTGTATTATTACCTCTCCGATTCCCTTCCTGATACCCCCAATCCGTTCCACATTCCTCCCTTTGATCGGCTTAACGGTATGATTTATCTGAAAATTTCTACAGTATGCTGAATACTGGTAGGCTGACCTTATTGACCTTTCACTTGCACCCGTGTCCAGATTTATACCAAGAAAGGTCTGTGCTTCTTTTCCATCCTGGTGATTATTGGTGTACAAAGTTCCACCATCATCCGTGTCCACCGTGATGTATTTTTACGATGATTTTTCTTGGGCCGGGGGTATTTTGGGTATCTTCTAGTACATTCTTATGGAGTTCTCCTCCCCTTTTGGTATTATCTGACACATCATGTGATGATTTGTTCTTTTTTAAAAATGCTGATGGTTTTTGACATTGTTGCCGCACAGCCATGTAAGAATGAGGACGAAGATTGATGGAATGTTTTTTGGCTCCCTTGTTGCGTGGTCCGAAATGAAAGGTCGCTTTCGCAATCATCTTCTTTCGCCCACTGAACAACATTGTCATCAACTATTCTGTTCATTCGACGTCAACTCTCCTTCGTGAATTTCTTCGAGATCGTCAATGGTAAGGAGTGTAGAAGGAGTCTTATCATTCAGCTCCTTAATTGCTTCTGAGATCTCCTATCTGTAATTGCAGTCTCTTGCCATATGTTTATCGCCGCACACAAAACAACCTTTTACGCCGCATAACCAGTGTGAAATTAGTTGCCTAGGCCTGTTCTTGTTTTTACTCCATGCTTTCTTGAATGGTTTGAAGTTTCTTTTCGTGTCACCACCAAACCTCTTATCTAACGAATAATTATCATCTACACCTTCTTCATCTTGCGTCACTTTTATTACTTCAATGCTTGCTCCTGATGTCCGGGTGTTCGTCACTCAGATGGTTGGCGATACTGTGGATCGCGTCATGTATTTTCTTGGGCATCCTCTCCTTCAGTGCTGCTTGTATCAATGCAATATCCACCACTAATAGCAACTGGTCGATTAGAAGTCCATCACTGTGGTATTTCTGATCCAATTGATTCTGTAGCACTACGAGTTGAGCTACAAACGAAAGAAAAACTGACGCTTCCGATTCTTCCGGGTTCTTCGCCATCTCCTCACCTTATCTGATATTCTGCAATTTTCTCAGTATGCGTGCTCTCTGTTCTGAGCTGTGATACCATATCTTAAGAGAGTCAAAATCATCCTCTTAGGTTGTACAACCTTCAAAATTGTCATCTAAATAATCAAGTGCGTTACCCTTCATCATCACAGGAATAGGCGGAAGTCTGTCATTATCTTCAATCTCATACATCTGTGAAAGTGACATAAAACTTAGGATTGACCTCTCGAGGTCTTCTTTATATGATATTTCATATTTTTCCAACTTTTGAAACGCTTTTACTAACCCCGTTGAGCAAAGGGTATGGTGATATTCCCTTTCGTTCCAATTACTTCCTGCGTCGTCATAGTTCTTTTCACCGTGAAAGTTCTGCCTTGTTGGTCCTCTATTCTCATTCTCATCATTTCTTGACTTGATATTATCCCTTCCAACGTCTGAGGATGACGGATTACTGCCGTGTGGATCAACTCGGGGGCGTCTAGGGATAAATACGGAAGAATTGATCTCTGATGTTGTTGGCTTTCTCCTCACCCTCCCTGAGATTTTTTCAGTCTATTTCCTCCTTCCTCATCAAAATCTTGTTGATTCCTTTCAGTTCTATCTTGATTTCTTCTTGGATCTCCTTCTTTGTCTTCCTCAATGAATCTTCTTCTTATCTTCTCTGTCTTTTTTCCTTCTATGTCTTCAAATCTTTCTCCATTGCCCTCTAAACATTTAGCATGCTCGGTGTCTGATTTATTCTCTTTTTCGCTTGTATCAGCATCTCCTTGTGGTTTGCTACTTCCTTCCCTTCTTATTTCAAGGATTCGAAGTACTTCTTCCGTGCAATTATCATCGATTTTTCTCATCTTTTAGGTGGAACGTGTCTCTTCCTGTGTAGGTTCTCTATTCTGGTGATGGTCCTTCTCTTAATCCCGTTTTTGTCAACATGTATATTCCTTGTGGTCAGTAAATCTCCCCAAATGGTCATTACTTGGCGTGTCCATTCTTGGATAGAGGCATTGTTGAACACCACAAGTAAGCCTGTCCATGAGCTTTCACCCTCCAAGGCAGTTTCTTTGTATGCTTCAAGCGTCTCTCGGGTATATGTCTGGAGTTTTTTCTGTATGCGTTCATCTGATCTTACGTCGCATTAGTAGGTGGTTTTGGGTCATCTGCTTCAAAGTTTCCTTGGTTGGGGACCGCCTCCTTCTTTTTATGATGTTCTCCTTGTTGTCCTTTCTCTTATTTATCATCAACAGAGTTTTATTCCTCTTCTTCGTCTTCTTTTTTTTCCAGTTCTTTCCAAGCCCCTTTTTCATCTGGGATCTCTTCCTTTCCTGCTTCAATGCTTTTGAGCTCATCTTTTTCTTTTATTGGGCCCTTTTCTTATCCTCTTGTAGCTTCATCTTGATCATTTCGTTCCGGTTCTGGGTGGATTCATTAAGCCATTTTGGATGAAAACTTGGGGAATCCGGGATGGTCAATTTCGATCTTGGTGCTAGTCTTCTTCCTGGTACATCCGTTATCTCCGGGCCTAGGATCCCGGCTAGACGTGGGGATTGTCCTTGTGGGATATATTTAGGGATTAACGGTTCTCGAGCAGTCATATTTTTTGTTAACTAGTATAGGCTAGTTATAACTGTCGACGGCTCGTCTGTTTGTGTCAATGTTGGAACTTTTGTTTCTGCTAAGTGCTACCAAACAAGTTATTGTCCCCTTTACCTCCTTATATCCTATCCTCATTCTTCCCTCTTTTCTTATTCTCTTTTCTCGTCCTTGTCTTCGCCAAATTGCAAGTCTTCTCTCTCCCCTTTCTTTACTAACCTTACTTCGCCCAATTAGATTTTTCTCTCTACTGTGTCTTTCCTTGAGTAACGTTTACGGTCTAATTTCCAGATTGTAACACGTGATGGGTTTCCTGTCTTTAGCCTCTCCTTCATCTACCCTATTACGTGCGTTGAAGAGTATGTAGGCTATTGAGTAGTGGTATGCTACTCACCGACCCTGGATTCGTGGTCATGTTGTAGTTTCCTGTACAGTGTGCTGGCACTCATACAGGTTGTGTCGTGTCGAATGTTCCCCTCACTCGCACGTGTTTACCTAGTTGTCACATTATCTTCGTAGTGATACTCTCTCATTGCTCCTCGCTATTCGTACTTCGCAATGTCACTGCGGGTATCGCTGCTCATTTTAGTAATTTTGAATTGTTGTTTCATTAATTGCTACCTTTTCTAATCGTACCTCCCACCGTCTCCAGCATCAGGGTTATGTGCAAATTTTCTGCCCTAAAATTCCTAATGGAAAATACGACGTGTAACATAAAGTGTTATTCTATTTGTCGTAATTTAATCTTTTCTAATTCCTATTCTTGTGTATGTTTCCCTCCTTTAGTTTTTTGAATTCTTTCTTTTGAATTATCGTATCTCATTTACTGCCTTTCTTCCAACTACACCATCACTCTTAGTACCTATGCCATTACCGTCTCCTACAGCATTACGCTTAGTACCTATACCGTCACCATCACCGTCGTCATGAACCATCACCGTCACCGTCATCATCATTCTATAAAACATCACCGTCATCGATGACCTCTTTTTAGTATCATATACACTCGAAGTTGTGGATTTACTAGTCACAACAGCAGCAGAGCGATTTGTAACGGCAATGGATGCATTAATTGCAAGGAAGAGGCTTAATATATGGAAGACACCAAGTGGCCTTTCGCCTGTTAAAACCAATATGTACTAAATTCTGGGCTACATTAGAACTATATACTACAACTATACAGTTTTTAACAAGTGCAAGAATGTACCAATACCCAAATGGGATGGAAAGTACGTTTCGATGTTTCACACCTTGGATCAGAGGTGCTCGTTTGGTTGCTAGGCTTGTGATATTTGTGATTCGATGCGAAAAACAAGAATTACAGACCGCGAAGCTGATCTTAGTGTTTTCAGTGGGAGGCTTTTTGGACCTAATTAACGCATCGGTTTCTACTACAGAGCTCTGGTGTACACACACTTGGTTAAACAAGGTCAGCTCGCAAAACATATGGTGAGCGCCTTCTGAAGGTAACGACTAAAGACTTTGGAAAATGGGCTGCGAAGATTGACGTAAAAGAGACAGACCAGAAAAGCAGGTATTATTCAGTTTTTGTTGTATCACCACACTTCTGTGCAATGCGATACATTAATGACAGTCATTATGCACTGGGTGATTTGGACATGCAAATGTTTGAAAAGGGGAGATAAAACCAAGACCACCAAATGTGTCATGGAAGGTGTTTTCAAAACCCAAAAATGCAACATCCTATTCCAACTAAGGATGTTGTTCATTGCGCATCAAGGAACATATCTGTGGGTGAAGAACTCTATTTGGACTTTGGTCGTGAATCTTTTTCACAATACGCGGAACACCAATTGTACCAGCCAAGGTAGATTGAACTTACTCCAAAATTTCATTTCAGTAACAATATATTCTCCTGAATCTGTCCAATAAATGTTTATATAAAATCAGATTTTTCATTTTTTTCATTTCACCTTGGTGAGATTTTTTCATCATTTTACTTCTTTGCTATTCAAGTAATGTCTTACCAAAAACTACTGAAGTACACACAAGTTTATTTTATTACAAATTTTATTGAAATTTTACGTTTCACAGTGAGTCACATAAATACCACTTCGTTTATTTTCAAAGCCCACATTCATTCTTCGCATTTCCCTCAACAATTTTATAAAATTAACACTTTTTTGGCCCATACTGTTCCCATTTGAGATAATCTGCAGTTTTTTGGCACCGCATTACGTAGCCTAGTACTGACGTTTCATACCGTAATCTCCATTGGGGCCCTATAAACCCAGTTCAAACATAGAATACATTAGGAACTCCACCTCCTGGAAGCCAACATCCCTTTCCGAAAACACTGACGATATTCCATCTCACCCTTAGTGCGATATAGGAATATATCAACACAAAATATTCGCAAGAATGGGAGTGAGGGACATAAAACAGTTCAAACCGGCATGCTCAGCTTTTTCGTAGTCTATACGTGCACCTACCACGGTCTGACTATGCGCGATACGCAAGTAATCATCATATCAACAATACTGGCGACGCCGAGACTCTGTCTCCATCGCACTCAACGGTATTCCACCGGAAAGAAAGTCCTAGTCGGCATAACGAGGTACGATAGTCCCGTCCTTTACAGCATCCATGTCAAATCATGTCGCCTCCCCAAATACTTCACGATCATCGATGGGTCCTGCATCGTCAAATGCAACCAGTGCGGGGTTGCTTATTCTTACCAACCAGAAAACAGTGCTGTTTTCTCGCATCCTCCGGAGGAGTTGTGGGCGTTCCTTCTGCAAGAGAGTTGGATAATGGTAAATTAACTTCATCCTCCGCACGCGACGTTCGCGAAGCATTCCTCGAGTCATCGGAGGGGGAATAACCGATGCTGTCGCAGCGATTGCACCAGTTCGGGAATTTTCTTCAGCGGACCGAGAAGGACCGGATGTTGATTATTGAATATCATCCGTTACTAAAAACGGTGGCATGGTCGAGACTCGAGTACCTAAAGTTATAAAAACGGTCTCACCTGCCATCACGGCAGATATAGAGCTTAAATGGCAAAATCACAAAGTCAGGAAACGGCGAATGAATGGATGCTTTGGATTAAAATCGGATTACAAAACTGACGAAATTTATTTCGGATAAGCAGATGACTGTCAATAAGCCGGCTGGTCGTTCGCGTCATTCCAATTGGCAGGCCACTCCAGTTCGTGTATCGCACCTCACTCTTGATAAGGGAGTGGCATACTGCAATTGATCGCTACACGTGGACGTAGTCGACCTCAAATTCGATATCAGAACCTTGTGTCACTTTCGTCACGCTCGGTCACACGTTTTGTAACGTTATATCACACCTTTTGTCACGTGTTCTGCGTTTGGCCTGGTCTGGTTAGCTGATCCACCAGCCACTTGTTTTCCGGACAGCTGTACACTCAGTACAATATCGTACTGTACTTTTTGTACTATACGCCCCTCCTTCAGCCGTCAGGCAAGGGGTGAAGATTACTTGAGGGATTTTTCCGCCCTGGATTTCCTTAACGATAATAAACGCAAGCGGAACAGAGACTTCTCGTATCCCCAACGTTTGCCTTCGACGGTCATAGCGAAGCCACTTTGGCTATGATAGTTTCCCAATCTCTTCTGTGAGAGTCAGTCATCAGCGCATTCCATGCGTCGTTGTTGAGCCAGCTCAACATAACGCCCGTTGGATTCCTCCTCCTTACCATATTTGAAACAGACTCGACCGTACTCACGTTGCGTGATTACCCACCTCCTCAGAAGCGTAATTGAACACCTATATCGCGAGGCCGCCCACTATCTACTCTAACCGTCCGGCGATTGTCACCGTCAACCTGATACGACTGCGCCTATCGATTGATGGGACGCCACCCTGATTCTCAGACTATCTCCGTCCCCCTTTGGTGGAGTACGGATCAACATGGACTACTGTGGAAAGAGCTCACGAAAACATTTAGTGCCGGTGCATTGCAATACATGGATCACGTCGTCACGGTTCGTAACAGTGCCGAAATATATCTACCAAAATATTTCTTGTGGAGATATGCTTAAGAGTCGGTGAAAATCTCAATATTTTATGGTTATCACATGTATCTACAATACCAGCGGCACACAATACATTTCTGATCTTTGTACATATTACTAGAATTGAAGTATTATAACTAATTTGTGCATTGGCATCGTCGTGCATTAATTTGGCTAGAAATACGTGAAACTAAAAATTGAAATTCTGGATATTGACGAAAATCCAATGCACTTAGAAACTATAAATAAAATCGCTGCGTTGTAAATTTGGAAAAGGTTCCTTTTTTCAGCATTTTTCGCATTATTTTCAATGTGCCGGACACGTTACAGTCAACATGTGAAACCGTAAGTATAATTCAATTTTTCAAAACTCAAATCATTCGACTCATTACAAAGTGGTTCGTAGT
>JAULBU010081456.1:0-50832 GCA_032358235.1 Odonthalia washingtoniensis | reverse complement strand
CCCTCTAGGTGTAAGAGAGCGCCAAAAGGTACTGAAAGATGCATTGCACCATATTGTCAACATTTTGGAAGTCCGTCTTGTACAGGAAAATGGAGAAAATAATGGACGAATAGATTGACAAGACACGTCAGTATCTGAATCAATGGCCATCATTGACGGTTTTGACACAGAGGGAATAGATAAGGTCCCCGCAACAAAGAGGCAACGAGTGAGATACAGGCGTGTGACACGTGATCAGTTGCTTACGGTTGTGAAAGAAGAAGTCCGGAAGCTGTTCCGAACTCTCAACCTCAAGAATGTTGGTGATAAGCAGAATGAGGAGATATTTTTACGGAAGAAATTTGGGGGTCAGGAGTATGATAACGTTACCCGATACGAATTTAGGCCGAAGCACATGTTCGGTGTGCCACTTCTCTACGTTGCTGCTCATGAGATTTTGTCTGGTTCAGGATCGTCTCTGTCTTGTGAACGCCTCAACTCAGCTGCACATCGTGTAATTACAGTACTACAAAATCGTCTGAAAGATGGCAACATGGAAAATTTGCTACTTGCACTGCATGCGTCGCCAAAGTGGGATGTGGTGCCAGACGAAGACATTACCTTTGAAGAAGATGATACTCGATCGTATTTCTGTCGGATGTAAAAATACTCGGTGGTTATGAAGGAGAACCAGACATGGAAGGCTGGCGAGAAGAAATATTGGGCATGGCTGAATACTAAGAACCGGACAGGAAGCGAATGAAGTAAAGATTTTAATGGTTTCATCTGCGTTTGGTCAGAATTTTCGACATTACTTACAATGGTGTATTAATTATATAATTATTACACCGTCATGTAAGTAATGTCGAAATTTTTGACAGTGCTTATACCACTGCCGACCGATTTCGCTTTTGGTTTTGTTGCCTACGATCCCACCAACCGGTTGACTGGAAATCAAAAAGTTTCTTTTGACGTGGGTCCCATCTTTTTTGGGGCTGAGTCCTGGATCCAAGATCTAACGACATAGGTTTTACTTCCTGGGTTCTGAGTCCTCAAGAAGTTCATTATTGTGATTCGCACTGGATTTTGGGCCCAGAAGAAACGGGACCCAGCTGGACCCAGGACTCAAATTTCTTGGATAAGCGGGAACCCTAGTTAACACATCATATTATGATGGAGATGGGTAGAAAATTTAATTTTCTTCAACGAAATTTTTGAATATATCTGTGTAATGTGTTATCGTCAATAGCTCTCCAGTTTTGGTATACAACACATTTTTTTTTGTGTTTTATACGAAAACTGGAGAAATGGAAAAATCGACCACCCTCTATCCATCCTTTCATTCATTCATACTATCACACACGAACTGATCAACCGACTACGGTACAGTTTCAAATTTCAAATAAAATCAGATTCTCACATGGACGTGGAACATTTTGAGTATGTTGTCAACAGGTATCCTTTTCAATCACAATATTAGTAAAAACAGGAGATAAACGTAATAACGGTGTAACGAAACTCCGATGAGCCAATCAAAACTTGCCATATGGCCGGGCCACGAAAGGCAGAAAAAGCGCATCGCCACAAAGGGCGATACCGGCTCTACCCTGCAAGACACGGGCCCCGTTCCTAGGTGCACCCGCCGGGGATTGAACTGGCAACTAATCGGCGACCTCAGGGTCTCCCGACCACTAAGCTACGAGGATAGTTGTTAGTTTCTACTCTCTTTGTATCTTTTTTATACAGCGCAAAATTACAGTTTACAGTGCTTTTCTTTTTACCGCCGGCCGCTTAGTATACAACTAAGCGGCGGGAAGCTTACCGAGTAAACTTGGGGACTCTTTCTCCCCATCATCCCTTAGATCAAAAAACAAGCCCCAATTTGTTACAAACGGCCACTCAAAAGAGAAAGTATCTTGTGAGTAAGTACAGAAGAAAAAGCTCAACTCACAGTGCTCGAGATGTGGTAAATATGGTCACTGGCACAATGACCATGAAGACGTCGGATCATTACGAAATCATATTCAATCTTACAATCAAACACCTTGATCAGATCCAATTAATCAGTTTAATAATAATAATGGAAGAATTGGATGCAAATACAATAGAAATGTGCCCCGTTCAGTGGCATTCAACATGGCCCAGTTTACTAGAAAAGTAAATGATAACACTGTAATGGGATGTCAACAACTAGCATAGGACCCATGATTCTCAATGGTACCACACACAGTGCGATAGGTCACGTGAATTATTTCCAATGACATCTCTAATCAGGGAGAAAACCTTCATAGACCGTCAACCTATACCAGATGGATTCCTCGATCGCCCATTTTGGCAGTATGGTGTGGGGGAACACTCGAGTGACATAAGGCCTATCCTTGCATCAGTGGTAATCAATGTTAATGCTGAAAAGAATACTACCATACAATTACGACATCTGTTCTTGTCCGGCTCTTCGTAATGAGTATTTGGTAGGAACAGCACCAGTAAAAGCAATGTATTGCTTGCAACTAGACAACATAGGTATGGTGATTCCAGGTTATGGTAAAAAAAGAATCAAACTACCAATTGTAGAATATGATATGAATATATATCTACCACTCTCGTTATTTATTTGTCCATCCCAACCTGAAATGGTACATGCTCTCTCAGAATCTGTAGTCAAATCACCTCCTGCTACAATGCGCAAAATAATTGAAAAAAGTCATCATAATGTTTTTGGTCATGCCACTTACTCCGACTTCAAAACAATACTCCAAAGAAATAATATCTGGTCTGATGTTGCTCAAGAACAACTTCAATCTGCAGTCGAAAAGTGCACTGACTGCCGTGCCGCATCCAAACCAAAACAATCTGGGAAAGTATCAATATGATCAATGAACATAGATTTTAAAGATGTAGTTTACGCAGACCATTTTTTTTGGACGTGAAATCTCTCATCCATGTAATGGATGAAACAATAAGGTACTATACAGATCTAGTTGTACCCAACACATTAGAAAATTTCACACTTGCAGTGGAAACTATGTGGTTCGGACAATTTTTGTCACCAACAACAATTAGTAGAGATGAAGCTTTCAACCACAACGAGTTTACTAGCTTTGTTGAAATTTATGGCTCTAGTTTTACTGCTCCACCGCCACGACGACACTCGAAGAACGTCTTTAAAACAAAATACAACATAATGAGAAGTATATTTGCGCGTCTGAAAGATGCCAACTCTTCCGCATCTACTGCTCTAATTACACAATAAGACTTAAGGTGCTGTAATGATGTTTACGGCTCAAATACATTATCAGCCTTTGAATGGCAAAGGGATTTTCCCGACCTATTTCAAATACAGTTGTACCAGTATCAATGGAACTCATTGAGGTACAGAAGATGCTTAATACGAAACGTAAATTGGCGATTATACTGTCATTAAAAACACCCAACACTGTCGAAATATCACCTGGTGACATAGTTGAAGTCTATGTCAAGAACGATAAACAGAAGCGTGGAAAGTGGTCTGCTCTTAAAACCATTCTCAGCTACGACACATCAACCACAATCATTAATGTTCCGGCCTCTAAAGGAAGATTGAAGAGAGATGAATTGAAGAATATTCGCCACGAATCACGTGACGATTCATTTGCCGAAATGATTCGTCACGCAAACGATCAACTCGATGATGACATACAGGAAATAATTGAAAACCTGGCATCTAATGAAAGTCCTAATCAAACTAATAATGATAGCGTAGTTACATGTAACGCTACAACTGAGTCTGATATTATTAAATTATTTACAGACGACTATTAAAACCAAGTACCAGCAGTAGGTGATGAAATTGAGGTTTTTAAGCCATTAGAAAACCAGTTCTACCCTGGTTTGGTTTTATCTAGAAATAAAAAACGGAAAGTTTCGAATTGAATATGGCGATGGTGATGTTGAAACAATTTGCATACAGGAAATAGTATGGCGTGTTCAATCTGAAGAAAATGATAATGGATATGAAAATGATACCGATATTGACAATGAAAACATCTTTGAGAATCATAATTCCAACGTGAATGAATCAGATAATTCCAACGTAAATGGTAACAACACCACCATAGAAACATCTGACCCCTGCAGCTCAAATAACACCAGATCGCCACCAATTACTACAGCGGCTTTAACTGAAACTACATTCGGCCTTTCAAGTAATTTGTAGCCAGCATTAAATTTTTCTTTCTCATTTCGGCAGCACGTCCTTTCTTCGTCAAAAATCTAAGGAATTCCCGACATTTCCACTGGTAATGGCATACAATCTTGAGGAAACAAATATTTAACGAAATTTCAAATGAATTGCTAAACATAAGATTCCAGAGACGCCCAAATTATCGTATCACACGTACTTTATAAGCTAAAGTTCGAGGATTACAAAAATTTGAAGTTAAAATCAATAATTGCTCCCAACGGCAATGAGGATTTGATTAAAGACGACCTCCGCCGCAGTGACTGATCAATGTTCACGTCTGTATCTTTCAAATACGAAACGTGTCGTAAAGTTTGAAGTGGTTAAATTTTATTTATGTTCTATGAAATATTTCCAAAAATGTATTGTACTGTATCAAAAAAATGTACTTTTTACCGAAATTAATAATTTTCTCAGTAAAGAATGTTTCTCAAGGTAAATCAAACTTTTTTGAGGAATAAAATTACTATGAGAAGAGTCAAAATTTTATAATTTACATCCCCGAAATGTTTTTAAATTCTCGAAATTTTGAGTTACCTGTTTTGACTGTTAAAACAATTTCGAAGACAATCGAAATTGCTTTGACTGTCAAAATTGGTGACTACGGTTTTGGTCACGATGGCGCTCCGTGTTGTGGTTGTTGCGAAGAACGTTTCTGATTGTTTGGCGATGAGCCACCATTTTTCAAATTCGGCAGATGAAGAATTTGTTGATAATTGAGAATTTCTGTTTGCATTTGATTGGAATGCCATTCCATTTTCTAATGCCCGAATTCGGGACCGACTTCTATTCACCGCCAAATCATGTGACAGCCAGTGGCTGGCACGTACATGATTAGGAGGTGAATAGAAATCGGTCCCGCATTCAAGATTTGGAAAATAAAAAAAAGGCCAATGGCCGGCGTTGGGTGATCTAGTCGAATATTTGAAAAATCTCATTCATTTTATTTAATTAGGTTTTATAACGATAATTTATAAAAAACTCTATAATCCTACTGAATCTGTATCCCACTTAAGTTAATATCAATAACAGTGCATAATAAAAGCATGAAAAATACATACGAATACAAAACAAAACATTTGTATTTACTGAAGTAGCTATACATGCTATCGCTGTTTGTATTTTAGTTAGAAATTTTATCCTTCATCGTGTTGCTCATCTTCGTTAGATGATAATGATGATGATGATGATGATGATGATGATGATGGTGATGACATTATTAGGATTGATAGAAGCACTAACGATGAAAGCTACCGTGTAGTTGATTTCGTTGGTGTCGACTGAATGAATATAATTTTCAATTATTATTATCATTTTAGTTACAGAAGAATATTCTGAATGATGATGTACGTGATCGTCAATGGAAATAACGTCATCACCGTATGTATCATTTTGAAAAGTGTAATCTTCTTCGTCGCGTTGGGAATATGAGCCATGAAATCCGATAGGAAGGAATGCAACCAACATATATCCATTTTATATGACGAAACTTCTGAACGGTGCGGGTGAATTTAGAAATGTGACATGTATTGGATACAACAATAACGATTGCGACTTCAATGTTGTTACTGTTTTATCTGTATATGTTTGTAAAATTCCAATGAAAGACTTAGACAATCTGTCCCTGTTTTTATTTCATTGAATTGAAGGCCTGTAACTGCACATGATGTGCGTTCTCATGGACGTGTAAAAATGTGCGAAGAATTATGACTGTAGAGAATTATTGAAGAAGTAATGGTTCAGTTAGTTAAAACAAGATCTACATGAAAAATAATTCTCTGTTGCAAATTTAATTTGTGTTTGCAACATCTCAATAAATGTTTTTCTGTACAGAAATGTTTTCTTATTATTGTCTGAAGCAATTTTGTACGGTGCTTCAACTTTCTGATATCCATTATTGATTAAACTGTGGTACACGGCGTTATTCAAAAAAGATAAGAATCCTTTTAAATCCTTGAGGTTTTGGCGTACGACATTTCCATTAAAGTTATCATCGCAAATCAACCGAATTACATTGTCTACAAAATCTACTCCTATTTCTTTTGATAGCGTCAACAAATAGTTTGAAGCAACACATGAATCGCTTATATTTAGTGGTGGTACAGGTGTATCTGCAGCGCCTGCTGAGGAGGTATCTGGAGCAGGTTGTGTCTCCACATTTTAGATTCTTGATTAATGACAGGCAAGAGTGATCTTAGCATGGTTGTGAATACAGGGTGAATTTGTTAAATTTCCTATCGATTCCACTTTCTGCTTTTTATTATACTTTTATGACGTCGAATGACATTCATAATCAGTCGATATGTCTGTAGAGTATGTGCAATATCTGGTATGACATACGAACTTTTCGTCACCATTATTGAAGAATGCCAGTTATGTGTGGATTACTAATTTTGAATTGTTGTATCGGTTGTACTGCTTTCAAATGGAAATGGCGTCTGTCACATTCATTTCACAGTATGGATCTGTGTTCCATTACGGAAAGACAAGTACTCTAAAACTGTACGTTTGAATTTACCTGGACAGTAACAGTGTGGAATCTAGATGACAGGTTGTATCGAAATTATGAAACATAAAGAATTGAAGTAATTGATGACATATGGAAAAATGGGAACGCCGATATACCATAAAAACTAACTGATGCTTAGAGGGAGGGGACATATTGTATCGTAAAAAAGTAGAGTTCTTTTTGATTTTTTCATATTTAACATATCATAAATTTCTTTGAATAAAGAAAACAAAGTAGAAGTAAGATATGGAGAGATATCATCCCAGTGGCGGATTTTTTACATCTCCCAATCCCAACTAGCCATATGATCTGCAAGTTCCATATGGTCAATTTCACCATCATGGTTATTATCACTACTGCCATGACCATCATTTCCATCTGCAGGTTGTGAAGAGTGACTGAAATCATGTGATGTTTCATGGTCCTTGTTCTCACCTCTCTGGTGCAAGGACCATCCGAAAGAATATGAGATAACTTCTATCAAATTACCATTCTCCGGCATGATATACATATCGTATCTAAGATAATGAATACCTTTACATCCGGAACCAGCATTTTGTACATAACAATGTCCATTGAAAATATATTGCACTGGTATTTCAATTCCTCCCATTTCTAAACAATAACCAATTACCTCTTCTTCCTCCTAACTTTGATGAACATAACAATGAGACCCAGGTGCTATCCATAGATAAATCTATTCGGTGGCAGTTGTAATAGTGAAATACCTAGAAGAACAACACTCTCTAACGCCAAAGTCATTATGTCCGTGTTTTGGTGGGCAATTCTTTCCCGTGATCAGAAAACGGCTCCATCGGTTGGAATTTCAGTCCGCCACTTGAAATTGTTATCTAGATTCAATAAATCACACATCCATCAAATTCAAAAGTCCAGGGCAGCACGGCGTTTTGCTACGAGTATAAAGCTACAATCATGTTCAATTATTTTTCGAGTAAAGGTTTTACACTCTAATAACGACCAACCCTATGATTTATATCTTCTTCATCTTTTAAAGAGCTACCGCTGTTGATAATTAGATTCCAAAATTCCGTACCAA
Source organism: Odonthalia washingtoniensis (assembly GCA_032358235.1). Lineage (NCBI taxonomy): Eukaryota > Rhodophyta > Florideophyceae > Ceramiales > Rhodomelaceae > Odonthalia > Odonthalia washingtoniensis. Next base: position 43,068 of record JAULBU010081456.1, on the reverse strand, counting down.
ATAAAGTTTTCGGATAAACCTCACCAGGATACCAATTCGGCACCTCATCAAAGAATGTCCCTATCTGCATACATGGAAAATAGTGCTCCTCCGAAAACGGCGCCACAATATCAGCCCTAATTACGGGTTAGATATCTAACGCATCAAACATTCCTCCCAGAATGCAATACCCTTTACTGTCCAACTGTTGCTTTTTCCTGCTGACGAAAGCGGTACCTATTACTGGCATAGTACCAGTTTTTTCGTCAAACAACTTCTATTATTCAGTCGTATTAGAATGTGAACCCATAAATTCCAATTGCTTATGATGAGCCCATCTTCCTGCAAGATTTCTTAGTTTCAAAATTTGGACATACGAGAAAAACATATGAACACGGTGATGATTTGGAATTAATGCAGATCGCAATAATATCGACGTATCATATAGCACTTCTTTAGAACGTATAAATTTGTTTCATGGACCAGGATTATCACATATGAACTGTCTCGCCCTCTCATCACGAACTGTATCCTCTTTGAATACATTATTCACGTACTTCGTCAACGTAGGCAGAATGCGGTGTAATAACATGTGTGAGATCGTTACTACATCTCGAAAACCAGCTTCGATTCTTCTAATGCAAACACGAGATCCCACAAGAGGAATCTGTGATAGTGCGCTGTTGTCTCAAGGGACGATAACTTCTGCAGTTGTACGCGGAGGAATTTGTTTCAGAACGAAAAATATAACATGCTTAGAGTGCAATAAATTATTTACAATATTCTCACAGTGTAAGCTATTTGATGTATCGAGGCTTTCATTGACTTTACTGTACTGGATCCATGTTGATTGAATTGACCAAGTGAATTGATTTACTTTACTGCACTGAATCCATGTTGATTAAATTGACAATAGTGAACTCCGTAGTGAGAAGTAAATAGTTGTTGAAAGTCTATAAATAGGTAACAACGGATTGTTGAGAAAATAAAGAAATATAGGTACCTTTTTTATAATACTTTCATGGTAGCACCGCTGAGTTACCGGAAATTCCTTTAATCTAAATAACGTTTTTCTTTCTTCAAATAATAACTAACAAAGTAGAAGACTTCCAATGAATAATGAACGCAGTGAACTGCGTGTGGCCAAGTTTCAAGGTCGGGAGACTGAGGATTTTGAATTATGGTGTCTTCGTCTAATTTCTGTATTAGAAAGAAAGGATCTTTCTGGTGTTTTTGTATGATAGAGAAGGTCGAACAAGTGAAGAGTAACAAGAGGATTTGACTACGTATAAGAAAAAGATGCGTAAAGCAAAGGCGATCATTGGGACAAGCTTGGGCGATAAGACATTGCGCGTTTTGCAATCTGTCTCTCATCCACCTGAGATGAATAAAAAACTCAATCAGAGATACGCCGCATCCACGACTGAAAATTAGATTGCTGTCATGACAAGCCTAATACATACTCGATATGATGGTGGTAAAGATATGGGGGAGTATCTATCTGAAATGGAGAGTATGTAAAATACATTGAAAATAATGGGGTCAACAGTTGATGATGGGATGTAAGTCGCTATTTTGTTGGTATCTGTGTCACCAGTAGACTCATTGTCTGGTAAAGTATCTGCTATCAAGACGATGGACCCATAAAAATCAACCGGGGAATATATTTCAGAATGACTCATGGAAGAAGTTCAATTTGAAGAGCTCACTGAGAGTTTTGAGGTCGCGGCATCTAGCATAACTGCTGCTACAGCAAGGATGGAACAAGACAGATCTATAATCCGCTGTTTTAAGTAAAACAAAAGGGGGCAACTAGCTCGTCACGGTGAGAGCGAAGAAAGTTCAAGTATGCACGATGAACATGAAAATCCGAAGGTCAGAGATGCACTTGCAAGAAAAGGCCATAATGAATCAACGTTTATTGTGGACTCAGGATGCACGCAACATATTTCAAATGACCTCAGCAATTGCGCTTCTGTTCATGAAATCAAGACAATACGTGTACATCTTGCCGACAACAAGATTATCGAAGAAAAGAAAGAAGACACGGTTCTCATTAATCGAACGCCGAAATATATCGAGGAAAGGGAACCCAACTTGGGATCAGCCGTTTATACATTCTACGTGCCGATCGGCACCTGATATCATGTTTACGTCGACGTAAACATGATATCATGCGCAAAAAGAGATAGTGTGGGGATTTACACAGTTATTGAAGATAGCGAATACCTTTTATTGGACCGAAAAGGTATTCACTCAACAATTGGATTGCCAGTCGGCAAAAATTGGATGACTTGTTTACGCTCAATGATGTCGTTGTAAGACATCACCGCACATCAATCGACTTTTCCAACGTGGATGTCCAACGAAGCACGATGGGTGTTGACCTCTGGCATCATCGTCTTGGTCATGTATCTGAGGATAGAGTGAAGAAGCTGGCTGACGGTATTGTTGAAGGAATAGATATCACAGAGAAATCTCAGAAGATTGACTGCACTTTGTGTGTAGAAGCGAAACAATCTTAATCCCCTGCTTCTGGAAAATGGACGACGCGGATCAGTCACGTTGTGTATTCAGACATTATCGGACCGATAAATCCTTGCAAAATTGGCGGAGCGAGGTACATCATACGCTTAATTGTTGAAGCAGGCCTGTTCTCGAAAGCATTTGTCGTGAAACAAAGGAGCAATATCAGGAAATGTGCCAGGGACATCCAACCGTGGATCGAATGCACCACCGAAATATTAGTGCAGCGAGTAACAATGCCAGTATACTTCCAATCTACATCTTCAACTTGAAATGTAACTGAAACTATACCAAAACCACTTGGTACTGCTCGTTCCGGAAGGAGGAGACAACAGATTTGTAGTTGTCACCATTGACATCCCGAAGCGGATTCTTGACAGTCCCAAATTGGCTGGCTCGGAGCTATATTTCGACACTTTCATAGTTTCTCAGTTGAAAATATCTATGTTTCATGGGCCCAATATCTTCTACATCTATATGATCAGCTTTTTCAATATGAGCTTGTTCAATATCGATGACCTTCATCGCCTGAGAGTCCCAACAAGATTGGTAATGCTCCATATCTAAGTCACGAATATTACTCGGAATATCTTCACCACTATATTTCACGATATACGGGTATTCCATGTCCCTATACTGCTTTTCAATTGTCACATCCTCGAGAATAATTCGGTTCAGATGTTCCTTATCGAAATGCGGATTCGATTGAACTATATGCTCATCTTCTCCATTAACTCGTACTCACCTCACAGTAGCTATACCAACCATCACTTCAGCGATCTAAATAGATTTCAAGGCAGGGTTGTCTGTCAATTTCTTACTGAATACAGCAGTGGCAGTAACATCGGGCAGTACACCTGAACTGATATAGATAAGATAATTCCCTCTGCCCGTTACATCTAAACCGTATTCCCCAAGACGTAAGCCTATATGAAACCGTTCCCAACCTCTTCGACCCATTCCACGACGCATCAGACTTCAGTGTGCATGTCGTGGGCCAGTATTACTATTACTAGCTGTAGGCATTGTTACTTGCATTTTGCTTGTTTCCAGACTATTTTCTCCCTTGATTCTTGATTCTACCTTGATCAGACTTGTAGCTTTACAGTTGAAGGCTGTTGAGGACATTTGCGGACAGATGACGAATGTTGAGAGCGGTTGATATGTTATGAAGTGTGGTATGCCGTGGTTTTGATGTTGCATGTACTCGCCTAGTATTACTCGCGTACGTATATCACTTCCTGAGTCATATAAATTATAATTTATAAGATGACTACATTTAGGTTACGGCCGCAACCGTCTACGTGTGATGGAATGAAGTACTAGCAATCAGTGGGACACGAGGTCGGCTTCAAAACAATGACAACTCTAATTCAGTTAGAAACATTTCAAAAAATTCGCGACAAAAATTCATATGTAGTTTCATGTTTTGAAGTAAATTAGAAATCTAATTTCCTGTTGTAGAAAGTTAGATTTTTATTTCCTGAAAAATACGGAACTTTATTTGAAGTATTTTTCCAATTTTCCAATTTTTCATTTTAAAACAGAATCGTTTACTAACATAGCAACTGCTCGGTGCAATGATTTGGTTCTATCTTTTAAATTATTAGATACTTCTTCCACACCGAATAGCACACAACATTCATAACAGCTCATTTATTCAAAATTTCTTATAGGATGGTACAATGTCCCATGATATAAAAACAATGTCATGTTATATACTACAGATAGTAGTTCAATGACATGACCTTTAGCGTCAGGCATGTCAATAGCTGACACGCTTCATGTAATTATAAATGTGTTACACCATAAGTTAGTAACTTACAAACATAGGTTACATATGTGTTTCCCGGAACTGAATACCTACATTCAAAAGGCGTCGTTTTCGGGTGGATGTGACATCTACTAGACCATGCGAATTTGGGGGTCCGTGTTGGTTACATACAGAAAAATTTAGTTTTTGCATGGTTTCGTATGGTAACTGAAAGAAAAATCTACACAATTTGTAGATACAGTGTATGGGGAATTCCATGTGGCATAAAGATACTGTATAATGTTTTAATGTACGAAACATATAAATTTACTTGCCGACGGCGGGAAATAATAGAAGAAATAGTCCGGGCCAACATTCATTCTTTGAAACATTACACCAATGTATCATTGAAATCTTCTTTCATACACAGGAGATTTTTGTCTATGTAATCTAGGCTTGTAACTGCACATTGTGTATGAGACGTTGAATGAATACTTCATATAATACTGCGAAAAATTTAGTTTGTAATGTAAGTTACATTGACTTTTACCCTCATGTGTTGAATGTTTGAGTGTATGTAAACTACATTAATTAATTCTTATGCCGTTTACAATCGTCAATGGATCATCCATTTTATATTCATTTCACGTATGAGAAAGTGGATAGCTACTGCGTTTTCTGATATATATATCTGTTATATGTAGGCATGATATGATGGCATATGGGAATGATATATAGAATAATAGGAATATACATTGCAATACATGTGTACCAATTATGATATACACGATATTAATATTTTTATTATTTTCGATATAATGCGATATCAAGTCGAACAATTCGATAAAAATAAGAGAAAAGCAAAATAGCAAAGAAATGAATTAATAAAAAGTGTGATAGAGATGGAGCTATGACAAATTGTATGGAATAATGAAAAGTGAAAGAAAGTAGAAACTATGTATTGAAAGAAGAATAATAACCACCATATGCAATGACCAAGAAAAGAATCCAATAAGTATATATTAATGTGTCATGTTTTACGATATATATACAACGAAATTGATCATACTCAAATCCATCCGTTATTTGCGAAGCGATGCACCATATGGATCTGTAGACATATAAGAATGACATTAACAAATATAAAGAATATAGCAAAACTTAGTAAATAGAATATGAAAAGATCACGAAATTAGAATTAGAGTGTGAAAGCATGAACGGAATAGCAATGTAAATTAACTTCTTTACTAGAACCAGGGTAGTCCAAGAAAAGAAGTAACCTGTACACGAAAATCAGAAGAAAACATTGAGGTGAAGAAAGGCTAATAATTTTAAATGGAGATATACTAAAATGTTTGAATGAATTAATACTGAATGAATACTTACCTGTGCTAAAATGCTGACGAATGCAATAATTTCATCGCGATGGGAAGTGACATGTACGATTCGCTGTTAAATATCCAGAATGAGTAAACTGTCATCGTGTTGGGATCATCATTGCAAGTTGATCACTTATATTCGGGACTTGTTGATGGAATCTTGCGCTGATGGGGGAAGAGTAGAAAATGGAATTGTATGAAAACGGTATATAAATTGCTGATTAGTTGAAATTTTAATAACTAAAAAAGGCACACAATGGTCATTTCCTGCACAGTATTATTTTCGAGTAATATTGGTATACTGGAACTGGGCGTAAATTACTTGTTGTACAATCAGCAACTGGGAGCGGTGATATGCCACGTGTGTGTGAAGACGTATGTTGAATATAGTGTAAGTAGTTACGTATGCGATTATAGATGTTTTCAAGAAAGGGCGATGCCTGTATCCGAGTGAGTAGCTCAATTATAGTGTAAGCGAGCAGCATGAACTTAATGAGTTTTTAGAAAAGGCGAAGCAGTGAGTGACTAACAAAGTGAGAATGAGGATGGAGCAGATCTAGTACGAGCTCGAAGAAGACGGTTAAAAGAAAGAACAACGTGTCGAGGGTTCAACAAAGGAGGAGCAAAGAAGAACGAGCGATGAGGGGCTCCGTATCTATACGGAGTCGTTGACTTATTTGACTGGGTGTCTACACCTTGTCGTTAACAACTATAGACTTGTGTGTTCAATAATTGAAATAGAAGAGAGTCAGAAGAAAGAAAAAGAGGAAAAGGGGGAAGATGAAATTGGCGTTCTTATAGAGAATTTGAAGAGCAATACATAAATCACAGACAGTAATTTTCGACTCATTGCATAGGCAGAATATTTCATTAGGCTCCTGAAAAAATGAGTGAGAAATATTCATGCGTAGTTTCTATGGTTTGAGGACTGTATTTGTGGACTAAATAACAATAATTAATTATTGTGGGCTTTGAAGAAAAAATGTTAGAAATTCGCTCCATTTTTGGAATTAGAACCTTGATGAAATTATCACTTGATATCAAATGTCACCATTATAAGTTCGGTTAACTTAGTAAGTACCAATTTCAAGTTATGTCACAAAAGAATATAAGCAATATATATATATATACACCATAATAATAGTAGTATTATGCAACTGGAAAATTTACCAGGTAATTCTTATGTGCGGAAGTGATATTTATATATTTGATATACATTTATTCAGATAGTGGTCCTTAATGTTTTGTATGAGGTTCTATTTACCATGTTAGGTGACTTGTTCCAAGTTTATCAGAACGTCAAGGTGTTATTTGCATCTGTGCAAAGATGAACACAGTTGTTTCATAAGATAGAAAGGAGAGGCAGTCGATTCAGAGCGGGACTAGAGAATCATGAAGAAAAATTATCATGGCAGAATTTGCAAGTTTGAGAAAAAGTTGTTCAAGGCACAGGAGCCGATACATGTCGTATGTTACATTGCACTAGTTGCGGGACGTGTATAGCACATTGGAGTACATGTAGTAAAGAAGCCTGTGACATTATTTCAGTGAGGCCATTCGCGATGTTTGATTCGGATCTCACTAATCCTATGTTCGATATGTTTCCAGTTTTGAAACCTTCTCGAGCTGTGGCCAAATATAGAATCAGTATTTTTGAAGATGTACCTGATCATTGACTGATAATATCAAAAAATAATTTGTTCTCAGTAAAGAGTAAAAGTTGCACTTATTATAGTAGTAAAACTTCTAGTTCATAGCGGATCGTGAACGCTGCGTCGAAAAAATCACCGAAAGAGATCACTTCAGATGCCATTGCCGATCGACATAGTCTTTTTGATTTATAATATTTGTTATTGGCACCACTTTATCGCTTGCATCCCCTAATAAAATGCCATATCCAAGTTGAGAAGACAGATCCAAATTATTACTAAACCTTGCAGCCGCATAGCAGATAATTTTGATCGTGGATATGTTTCATTGTTGGAATACGACGAATGCGTCATATAGTTTTGCATACATAGTCGTATTATTTATTTTAGGATATGAATGTTGCCAGTCTGATTTTATATGTTGAATCCACAATTTTAGCCAATGATGAAATCTGGTAACAACAGTTTTGTATGGTGTCGCTGAGCCATGCGAGGCGCATTCTCATACTAGGGAAAATGGAGAAAGTTGCCGTTTGTTCAAGTTGTTCTTATTTTTTGAGGTAATGTCGTTGGGTTAGTTTCACCAAGTTATATTATTACGAATTATTTGTATGTTATAATCGAAAGCCTGAAAAATCACAGAGTAGTGTTGAAGATTCGTTCACGTCAAATCTTTTATTTGTCATATTGGAAAGTTTTTTCAAATGTTCGTCTCCAGCACGGAGTAAGTTATCGACGAAAGTGCCTGACAACCCTGACAGTAAGTTTTTATGAAAGATGTGGTACAAATAGGTACGAATATAAGTTGTTTCATATTTAAATCGTTGAGATGGTGTTGGTGAAGCTTTTGGTACCGAAGGACACAACTTTCGGAAACAGTATATAAAGGTTGAAAGATTTAGAAGCATTGGTCAGGATCAAATTCCAATTTCAATACTTTGGAATCCGGAAATAGCTCTCGTGATAATAGTATTGCAGATTGCACGTAGGCTTGTGTTAAGTCTGATGTCCAGAAATCAAGGCTGAAAATGGTAGCGAGTTAGAGTCATAATCTTACTGATTGTGACTGTAAAGTCTGCGAGCAATGTAACATGTATTATTTCATCTTCTATCGGTGTCCTCAGATGACAAACCATTCCTTATGAACAATAGTGCCGTCAATATTAGAATTCAGGGCCAACACGAATCTACCAGGGAGGATATTAGCGTCTTCAAGGACTTACTACTTCCACAGAACATGAACATGAAAATTTACTGTCCCTAGTTTAATCAGGCTTGTAATCTCTGTACAGCGTGCTTCCACCATATCACGGGTAGAACTTCTGGGGTCCTTCGTGGGGATTTGTTAAGGTAAGAAGATGTCATCTTCTGGGAGTGGTGAAGTATAGTAATTGAAAGCGTTATTTCAATTTATGAAGAATGATTTCGCTAGAGTTGAATGAGAAGGGTAGTGTTTTAGTTGGATGATGCTGTAGAGGCGTGGTTTCTTATGCGGCAAGTCCTATATATAGACTAGTTTGGATGAACGGCCCGAAGAGGATACCTTAAACGGACCCACACACTCGCCGCTCTTGTTGTTGTGTCCCTCTTCCCTGTGCTGGAGGGAAAAGGGACACATTAATCTGACATACGAGAAATTCTTAGTCTGGTTCGTAAATGGCATCCGTTGCAGATGGTACGCTATGTTTGATCGCACGCGTGACTCTCATCATATCCATATGGTGACGCATTTATCGTCTTATACTCTTATACTAGTAGCTATGGATCCACGTTCATGTTTTGTTAGCCGTTTTTATATTTGGAAGGCATTTCCGGTCTTGCTTATCTGCTGAATAATATTACTGATTGGACAAGGCCTTCTCGACCAGCCGTATCGTTCATGGATTTAACGGATACTGCTAATAATAACTAAAAGTCAGCCTTTGGATTATCGATAAATATATTGAAAACTGTAATTCACATCGGTTCGTGATAACGTTGACAGACCGATAACTCATTGAGTACCTCATCGACGGTTTGCTTAACCTTGATCCCATGTTCAGCGTCTAGTCTTGTGAAATAATATTGGAAATTTGAACCATGATCCATTATAATGCCGTTGGGGTGTCCTTTGTAGATCGAGGTCCCCATTGTTGCTGTTCCTGTGTTTTTCAGCTTGACCGTTGTAATAAAGCGTGTAGCCTCCTCAACCACATGTAGTATTGATAAATTTATTTTTTAGGAATGATATAGAACACGTCAATGAATATCATTTCGTTGAACCTAGCTGTATTTCTTCCTGCTGATGTCCTAAAAGGCAGCGGGCTCGAGTAACTCGTTGGAAAGGGTTGAAGAAAGACGATATATCCTGCAATATACGCAGAGTTTATAGGTCGGCATTATTAAGGTGGTCCCGTTTTTGCAGGTTGAGAAAACGGGTAGGGGTCGGGTGAATTGGCTGTGGAGTTTTTCAAGTTCTGCAAAGGTGAAGTTAATTAGAGATGTATCCATTGGTTGCATCAATGAGTAGAGGTGAAAGATGGTCTTATGTAAAATGGAAGGAACCATTACTCGAGGTAATAGACCGTACAATTCTGCGTGTACTCTTTTCTCCGTGCGAGCTTGTTGTTCTCATTATGGATGCTAAGTAGATGGCTGTCGAGAATTTTCAGACGAATCAGTGGCGGTACGTCAACATCAACTACGTCCTGATAGACTTCGATGTGTTTATCGTGTGATGGCGTTGTAAGGATGAAGCGTTTAGTCTCAAGAGATGCGTGAATTCTATCACCAAATTGGAATGAAAATTTCGATTTTGTCAATTTCTTGTTGGTGGTACCGAAATGGTCGTTAATTCTCAACAGAGACGTTTTAACAATCACGTTACGAGGTGCAACTGAGTCCACACATATATACGAATAGATATCGGCTTGAGTTTTATAGTCTTTGTTGATTTCCACGTTGTTGCAGTCGATGATATCATAATAATTAATATTGATTTTTGATATCGAACGATATCAATATTGGTTGCGCTGATGTGAGAGATCGATGTAGAATTATTGTTAGGAGAGGAGAAAAGGGGTTAGTTCATATGTGTTGAAATAAAGTTTTTCTCTATGTTTTTATTTGTTTGGACCTAATCTGCAGAACCATCAATTTCGGTTACAGTCATTAGTTGACTACTGGAAGTGTCAGATACGTTTTCTTATACTTGGAATCTTGTATGTGAACCTCTTCCTCCATTAATAAATATATGGAGTCAAGTTCACAGAGATTTATGATGTCCGATAGAATTTAGACTGATATATCTCCAGTTTTGAGACTGTTTTTTGAATTGTTCTTGATTGGACTGGAGGAAAACGATGGAAAGGAGTCCAATTATAGGCACCACATTTTTAGCAATGTGAACGGTTGTTTTTTTGACGGTGAGGTTGGCCTCTGAATCTGTTTGTTTGTTGTGTGCGGTAATGGTTACCTATTCCATTCTGCGTTGGTTTCTTCTTTCTATATGTTATGCTATTGTTGCGAAAAGATGAACCATGACGGTATTGTGGACACTGACCACACTGCCCGTAAAACATCAAAGTTGAGTTTGTACCTTTGTCACGGTCCGAGAGCTTACTTGTTTCTTTTTCCAAAGTTATGGAATGGGCCAATGATGTTTTAAAGGAGTCATAGGTCATGTCTCCATATATTTCCTTGTTAATTGTCATATTAGCCCAATCCAGGTGTGTAACGGCGGTACTAAAAATCTTTAACTTGTGCGTATCGTTCCTGTACAAAGGAATGCATTGAGGATCAATTTGCCGATATGCATGCAATGCTTTGTGATGCCAGATCCGTATTCAGTTATGTGATATTCGGTCATATGGGATGGGAGGGAGGGACTTCTCAGACGGAACTGCACCTCTTTCTGGCGGTAGATCGAGTCGTATTCTACTGTCATTACTTGATTTATTGCCCAGAAATCCATTTTGTCTTGAATCTTGTTGGCGAAGAAGGATCATGCAGGCTACGTTAGTATATCGCTGAAAAATATGGACTTCTGCATCATTGTCAGATCAAGTATATTTGAAAATTTTCTGTACTATCTAGTACAGTGGCTGATGCTTTCGTATCTTGCACCACCGAAGAGCCTGTATTTAAAATGAGCCCTGAATGAAGACGCAATATGTCAATCGTTAATTTTTGAAAAATGACAGGTTCAGGTTCGTCGGTTTGTTGATCGTCTTTACCACCTTCGGAATTGTTTCTTAGAGGCTGTTGGGGCGTTGTTAGTTGATTATCTTGTAATCCTAGAGGATGGAAGATGTAGTTTGGTGGAATATCTGTTTCTACAGGTATTTGGGCAGGAGGTGGAGAAATAGGCAAGCAACTGCAGCTTTTGTTGGTGCTGTGTGTCCGCCTTGCGGAGTGATTTTAGTCCTAGATGGGGTGGCTGGAGAGCTAAAATCATTAGAGGTTGGAGATGAGGCTGCCGAACTGAGTTCATCGCTTTGTATTATATAGACGCTATTTTATTGAGATTTATATGCAAATATACTTGTATACCGTATGCTGGATGACCTATTTGTAATGCCGGTTAACTACAGGTGTTGCTTTAGACCATTGTTTCATAAGTCACATTGAATGAGGTCCAGTGTTAGTATAATTGGTAAGGAGGGATCGGGTAATTCATATAGGTCATCAAAGTCATGTAAGAAATCAATCGGAGCAAGTGGCAGTTTGAAATATTTCAGAATGAAGAGTCAATTATATTGAGCTAGATGTTCTATGAAACTGGAAAAAAATCTGATTCTATTAGCCGGAAGGGGCGGTGGTTGTTTCCGTAAACGGGTATTCCAGCAAGAAATATTTCGATGCTAGTATAACTTTTATACCCAAATCGGAAGTCGTGCGAATCCCATCAGGGCGTCGCAAACATCTTCTGTATTTCGTGAATAGATCGTTGCTGAATATCGGCGTTCGATCAGGCGGTTTTCGTGATGATTATGGGCTATTTAATCGTGGAATGCTTGGGGAAATGGTTATTCGTGTCCTTGGGATGTTTGAGTTCGACAATGTTTTCGAAGGTTTAGGGTAGTCTCCGCTGTGTTGGTAGTCAAAGGTTGTGAAGATTAGCTATTATTTGGGAGTTTTTTGAATGGTGATAGAGATGGATAGCAAACTATTATGTATGAAATAAGATATGGACGATAGTTTATTGGTTAGTTCTTTTTTGTGAAGTGTTTTGATAATATAACGGATTGGGAGGAATATTTATATCTGGGATTTTTTGGATTTTTCCGTCATTGTTCGGATACTTAACTAGAATCCGGAATGTCCAGTAGTATAGGCATACCGTAACTTGGCGTACATTAGTTGTTGTACAATCAACAACAGGAAGTAGTGATATGCCACGTGTATGTGAAAATGGAGGTAGATTATAGTGTAAGTAGTCACGTATGCGATTATTGAAGTTTTTTATGAAAAGCTGATGCCTGTATTTGAGTGAGTCGTTCGATTATAGTGTCAGTGAGCAATATGCACTTGACGGGTTTTTTGAAAAGACGATGCGGGAAGTGAGTAAAAAGTGAGACCGAGGATGGGGCAGTTCGAGTACGAGCTCGAAGAAGACGGTTAAACGAAAGAGCAACATGTCGAGGGTTCAACAAAGTAGAAGGGAAGAAGGGTGAGAGATGAGAGGCTTCGTATCTATACGGAGTTTGTTGACTTCTTTGACTGGGTGTCGACACCTAGTCGTTAACAACTTTAAACTTGTGTGTTTTATAATTTAAATAGAAGACAGTGAGGAGAAAGGAAAAGGGGAGAAAGGAAAAAAGTGCTATTGGCGTTCTTACAGAGAGTTAGAACGAAAACATAAATCACAGACAGTCTTTCTTGATAAGCAGAAGATTCTATTAGGGACCAGAAGCAATGAGTGAGAAATAGTCGTGCGTAATTACTTTGGTTTCAGAACTGTACTAGTAGAATAAATAACAGTAATTAATTAATGTGGGCTTTGAACAATTAATGTTAGAAAATTATGGTAACGGCAGATTTGAATTCAGTTGAGAATTTGAAAAATACTATTCAATAAAATAATATTGGAAGTTTGAATGGCAAGTTGCCATTAAAACTTCCAATATGTTTTTTAATATAAAATCAAGTAAACATACGACCTAAAATAATAAGAAAAGTACACAATCCGAAAAAAAGCTATAAACAAATTATATGTGGACGTAGATTCTGTACCGTGTTTTCTCTCAACGAAATGGTGTGGTGTCCTCGAAATCTCTCAAAAGACAAGACACAATTAATGTGGTTTTAAAAACTCTGGATGGATATCTGGATTCATGAAATGCTAAAAATGGGAACATCATGAAGTATAATGCTGGCTCTGAAATATATAAGCAATATACGAAATATATTTCAGACGTTTATTTAATTGTTCTGTCGTGTGGTATTTTTTTATAGAGCATAACATATGTACCTATTTACACAACTATTTTCGTGACACAACACAGCTATAGCTTTTAATCGGATAACTCAACTGGAAATTCAACAGAAAGACCACGTATTATCATGAACGGTTCCGGTGGGCAACAGTATGGACACCGATAGCCGGCTGGTCGTAGTAGAGATATTGCTGAATCCATTTTCTCATTAAGGTCATTGACGGAATCTGGACATGAAATGGACAAGAGCAAAGCTGCTGTGCTAAAAAAGTCGTTGGCTATATCTTTAAGTAGCTTAGAATCTTGTGTGGGAAGAATAAGGTAGAAGAAGTTATCAACATCATCTGCGCCGCTGGATTTGATCCGAGATTATTTTCAAAGCAAGTACAGTCAGTTGAATATTGTATAGAGATTACGGCTGAAATTGTGATGAATTGCCTGGAAAGGAAGTAAATTATTAAATGTAATGTATGAAAGTAGTGGTGCTGAAATATGAACAAATTTTCAATTCATTTTGATATTCTCCCGGTTTTTTTAATTTGTTAGTGTATCCTTATTTTGAAGAAGGACCATCTTTTACAAAGTTAATACCTTCAAGTAGTTTGTGAAATGATCACTACTATGGTCAATTTGTTAGATATTGTTTCCGATATTACAATTTGTACTGTATGTTGTGTTGAAAGAGTTCAATTTCTAAAGTATTAGCCTACCTGAAACCGTTTTTACTATGATTTTTAATGAAGAATGGACAGGTTTAGAGCTAGACTAATCATGGCTCACATTACTACCATGATGATATAGATGTTGCAAATACATGAGTGTAAAGGCGTTTCTACCATGCTAGTTACGACATGGTGATTATGTACTTGATCAATGATCATTTACATAAACACAGTACGATAAACTAAAAGGGTGGTAAAATGGGCAGTTGTTGAATTTATTAGAGGTGCCTATTTATAAAGTCATTTTAAAAACTGTTTACGTGCTATTCATGTCATATAAAGTCGGTGTTAGCCAGGCTGTGTCTTTAATGAAAACAAATATAGTACAGAAGTCATGAAATTTTCACTCCATATAGTGATTGTGATTTTGTGGAAAATCAATTAATTGGTTTTCCGCAAAAACGCAAACTGTACATGGTGTGGAAATTGCATGACGTGTCTACCAGAGCCATACTGTAGTAAAGTGTTGACTGAACGGTGTACAAATGTACTATAATAGATGTTACATGTTTTTCAACCTATGTCGAAAGTTGTTTTATTGTAGAAAGTTGAGGATAATGTTGTAGCAGAAATAAAAGATAATCTTCAAATTCTTGCGAATAATGTACTGTTCAGAAATCAGTTATGTCGAAGAGCAGTGGGACCATAAAACATTCGGAACGACTATCAAGATTAACAGTGGGAAATTTAGCCCCCCATTGAAAGCGGCGAAAGTGAGTAGTTGCAGAAGCGACAATGTTTTAGATGAATTCTGTGGGCCTGGTTCTAACATGAATGTCACAAGGCGCGGTTTTTGTAGAGAAGAAGGTAGGGGTAGGATTTTTGGGGTTTGTGGAAACCGAAGAGGGGGTAATGGTGGTTTTAACGGAAACGGTACAAACGAATATTCATCTTTGAGTGGTATGGATGAAGTGAACAGGCCCCAAACGGAACATATGGATTTCAGAACAGATAGTGACTTGATTGAAAATAATGCCTAAAGTCTTAGAAACGATACCCATCTGAGTGCTGCATTGGACTAATTTCCGTCTGTATAAGTGGATGTAATTTTGGGAAATTTCTATAGGCTGGAAGAAGATGTTCGAAAAATAACCGTGGAAAAGGGAAGACTTTAGGTGTTGATGAATGAGTAGAAAGTTTCGGCAAATGAAAAATCACCTGAGGTGTTGAGTAAAGAGGTTTCAATTATGGCTCTTCCACCGGAATGTATTAAAATTGATTGAAGTAATGTTGAAATGAAAAGAATGGTCCAGGGTATAGAATTTCTAAATAAGGAAGTTGGAAGTTCTTAAAAGATCGAACTTAACAAAAAGAGTCGTGGAAATTATGTCGAGAGCATAATGAGGCAAATACCAACGAAATATTGGAAGTTAGACTGGTAGTAGACCTGAGAATACAAAAGGGGGAAACAAGGAAACGTGTGAATTGGACCCATACAATGAGCCAAATCTCAGAAACTGGACGAGCAGAGCAGACATAGTTCTGTAGAATGGCATGATTCGGTCTGATTGTTCAGTGAGTGTACCAACTGTTAAAATGACCAGTGACCGAAAGAGAAATCGTCTAGGTAAGTAAGTATGTGAAGGTTCAGATGGGATAGAGTAGGGCTAAATATTTTATAATAATTGTCTGTTTAATATCTGGTACTTGACGGGCACTCTGATCACCCAACCCCGATACAGTTAATTATCGTCGCGAGTGTATGTATCTAAGGGCATTCATATGTCCTTCTTCAGCTATGTTCGCAGCTGGAGAATGCCCAGGCACGTATGAGGGCGTGGAGGTATTTTTTGCAACTTACGACTGGCGTTACCCTGTCATCGGGCAAGTTTGGTTCTGGTCTCTTATCATTGTTGTTATCGTTCTACAAAGTCGGATTGTTGCTTTAATGTAGTGTTAACCTTCATTTATGTCTGCCTCTTTTCAGATTTACTCTTCCCTCCGGCTTGAGTGCAGTATATATACTGAATAATTCAGATCTTCCGGTGAAATTTTATTCGTGTACTACCTATGGTTCCCAGCAATTAATTCGAGGAGAATAGATAAATCCATCAAATCTAGCCAGTAATGAGCGTTGTGACAGTGTCTTTTTTGTACAGTAGTCTGTAGGTGAGGGGCACTGCAATGGTGCGCGTAGACTATTATGTGTGTAATTCGATAGATGCATATGATTATGCATATATACTGTAGTGCTGTAAGTATCTTACTGAAAAAGGGGTGTACGCCGCTCTGGTGTGCCGTGTACTTACGTCACCACCCTTTATATGGACAAAGCTATTTCTTTTCTCCTTGCTTATACCAAACTATGTTGTTACAAATGTGTTGCCTTTTACGGAGATGTGGCCGAGGACGTCTGTAATTTTTAATCTTTATAGAACTGTCATACTGTTGCAACGTTGGAAGATTTCCGCTAGCTATATACCCTTACTTGACAAATGTGTGAGAAATTTCGGAGTTTGTAAGCAACATTTTTGCGGTCCAAAAAATCACTTGCAACTATTTTAGAACACTTTTTTCTATATGTAGGCCTAAAAATTGCAGAAAATGATATAATTGACTTTCTACATAAACGTTCCATCCATATGGAAGCCGAAAAATTGTAGAAAATTAAATAATCTTTTTTCCAAGAAATTAACTATATAATTTTCTGCAAAAACGTTTCCTCCATATGGAGGAATATTTTAACATGTCTTCTTCTTCTGTTCCAGTAGTGAAAACAGGCCCAACCCAATGCCGTGCGGAAAATGAAATATTTAATTTTCTACAAATTTTTCCAAACCGCAACATTATATGACTCTCCCGGACATAACAACGCAGTACTACTACCGTTACATTACGATCTTCACTTTCGTTCCTATTATTACATCATCAACAGCGACTATTGTGCCTCTACTAGAATAATATGACCTCCCACAAGCGTCATAATACCGTTGCAGAAACACTTTCTTTAAAATTGTCATATCAGAAGAAACATCTACGCACATCGAGTAAAATAAAAGGAAACGCCGTATAACTTAGTAATTAAAACAGAAAATTTATTCCATATATTCTGCCCCACCAACATCAGCCACAAGGATTATATAGATAGATTTCAACATTCTACATCCCATTCCACAACAGTTTCAAACAGCGTTTTCAGCACGGAACTAAGCCACACCACAAAACATCATCTTCAACCTCTACTGAAAAATTCTCTAATGTAAAAATCTCAGCCCCTCATTCTGAATTCATTCGAATGCTGCTGTTTTCCTTCATTGAAAGTTCCTCTGGTTTATCTTTCAAAGAAAATTTCAAGTACAGGAATGTCAACTTCAAGAATTATCTGGAATGTTTAAGGTTCTACAGGGATCCGATTTCCAAGCACATAAAAACATGTTCCAAAAGAAAGGTGAATGACAGAAAAAAGGCTTTGGAAAAATTGGTATTCGAGCCTATAGGAGGTAATAGTGACAAGGACCGGGAAGAAATGGGATCTCAGGAAGTGCGTCAGATTGCCCATGAGTCTTTTTCCATATTGACATATGGTTATAGAGAAGAACTCACACTGCAAATGTTCACCGACTTGTTCACCGACAACTTCACTTCGACTGGTTTCTTAGTTGGTCAAATATTTGTTCACATGATCACCCAATCAACTAGGAAAATAACAAGACGGAACCCATTCAACATGTCTATACGAACAACTTTCGAATGTCTCCTATATTAGCCCAGCATATAATTTGTCTCCGAGACCATGTCGAGAAAACATTCTAAGTCGCGTAATCGAAATATTATCAGCATTAAACATTTCAATGGTACTTGAATAGGGTTCGTTTGTGAAATAATTTTCAAGACGTGGAAAACACTGGTAACATCAGTGGCTCTTCCTCTAGTAAGCACAATGATTTCACCGCACATATTCTACGACTCAGCAACATCCAGATTTGAAGTTCTTTCTACAAGGTACGAATGTTGTTCTACAGGTACTCAAGAAACAAAAGTTTACAGAAGATGACGAACCAGTTAATATCAAAGAATTGTTATCTGAACAAGCTTGTAATAGAACGAACAGAATGGATGCAGCATTTCGTTACATCTCATCGTCATATTTTATTCAACCTACACAAAATATCGTGAAACATTTCGTTGTACGACCCCGATGTAAACATGGAATCAACTCCAATGCTGGAACCATTATTTTGGGATCCAAAGAGTTCGAAAATTCCTCATTGATTTTCTGCTATATCTGGTCATGTCTCCGAGCCTCTAAGCGTATCGTTTCCAGTTACTAACACCATAGAAATTATCGTTGACGGTGACTAGAACATTTTTCTTTCAAAAAATCCAAAACAGGTAATGGTAAGCGTGAAAATTCACCGTCTTCGGAATAATTGCAAAGAAATAAGAAGAAATCTACGGTTCTTGGAAACAAAAAATAGAAATATCCGCAGACCAATCCTCCGATATACCGACAAAAGATAAGGATTAATATGATGTCGAACCAGCAGCTTCAGGTGAGCTGACTACATTGGGATTGAAAGGGATGGAAGTGATGAAAAGAAGTATGCAGAAATACAGTTGCTAGTATGACTGTGATTTTCAGTCCCTTACTGACACACATTAAGATGCTATGGGTCAGACTCTACAAGATAATGTTCATTATATTCGAACAGATCCACCATACAACAATAGACATAACAACGACTATCCAAATTCAGATCACAATCAGTTCATAGCAGAATACATGAAAGAATTGGTAGATTTCTCGGAATCTGTTTTGACACCAGGAAGTCCTGCGCATAATTTTTGTTCGGCAATGAAATTTTCTCCCTGGGTTCAACATATTTAGTCGAAAAGGGAATTAATACCGTTGGAAAATACCGAAGAAGATGAAATTGGAAAAGAATACAAGACGTAAATAAGTGTTTTCATTGTGGAGGAAACAATGCTCCATTACACGAAGACAAGGGGTTACTATGCATCAAATCCAAGAACACGCCGTCTTGCACATCTCACCGTGGTTCAACATGCAGTACACTTATGGAATAATGGTATGGGATGGGATCACTCTTTGAAAAGGATAAACTACAGTCATTTTGGGTTCATTACTTTTGTTCATTCCGGAACATGCAGTAAAATGAATAACATCCCAAGGGTTGCTATCAATCAAAAGTTATTCCTTCTATCTCAGATGAGATCTTCCTGTGGAAGACAAATGCTTCCACCAGATATAAAGAAGTTAATAGAGTAGATGATGGATAATATTCTCTACTTTAACCATACTGGTAAGTTGGTAGTGGATCTATGTGTTGGTACAATTTCTGTTGCAATTGCATGTATGCTTCTTCCAAAACATAAGAAATTTATCGGTGGTGATATGGATGATAAATGTTTGGAATTCTTCTGGACAAAACTAGTCCAAGTTGTCACATGTCAGTTACTCAACGATGAATACAACATTGAGGGCTCGAAAGAAGACCTCATTACAGCACAAGAATATGTGAGAGAATTGGATTCCATTGCCGTGAAAAAAGAAGGGATGTATAGGATATCCTCTTGGACTCTCCAAAGTTTAGACTTTCTCTAATCACGTTCGTCACTTCCTCTCACAGGCCATTGAGGATGCGTCCTAGAATAACAACGGTGTTACCATGCCGTAGAATAAGTTGAAAATATTATGGAAGCGAGCCCTTGATAGAATATATACAAATATGTTTCTTGCAATGGAAGCAGGGGGACTAGGTCTTAAACCATCTACAATCAAACATGATGAAGCCGGTCCGAGGGTTTCCACATAAAAGACAATTGATGAAGGTTTCCTCATTGGTCATTACTATGGAACATTGGTTTACGGAAATATGGACTGGAGTAAAGCAACTACAAAAACATATGGTGACGATTTACTTTCGGTATTTAACGCAAAATTCCTGAAATACGTTGCCCATTGTTCATATAAAGGCACAGGAAGTGATTGATCAAAAAAGAAGGATTGAATTATAGCTGCCTCTTCCTGAATTACAAGATACATTTTGAATTTCCATTATCTCCCTCGAGACAATTTTTCGGCTAACGACAGATTGAATAATCCAAGAACTGAAAATTGTTCTCTTGTGCAAAACAGAAAGGTAAGAACTGATGCGGCTGCAACTTCTTACAAAACTCTGGGTATTAGTTCTTTCCATCCTATTGAAATTGATCAGAAATTATTCATTTATTACGGCCCTGATCATGTTCATCACGTTAGATACAACTAGTGCTTTATTTTTTATTCCTTTCAGTCACTTTATTTTCAAGTTATCTCTTATGATTTACACTAAATTAAACACTTATCACAATATATACAATGAGTGAACAAATCAAAATTATTTCACTATGTATTATCAATGCCATGACAGCCTGTCATGGTACAAGTAATAATATTTACGTTATATTCTGAGAATATAACATATACTTTATTACTTGTCACGAGTCTCAAAACGGCAACCCGTCATGTTATGGTACGATGAAAGGATTTAATTCTGATAATATAACATTCCAATTCCAGTTTGACCCATTATGATGTCAGAAACCAAACATTACGATTACTAAGACACAACATGAACAGTTCGTACAAATAATGCTTCAAACAATTAGCACACACACCTACTCATAAATGATTGTTCATTAAAATAATGTATTGGTAGGAGGAGGGTAATTGCTATGAAAAGGTAGTCATCTGCAGTACAGGTGCCTCAGTTTTCACAGTAAACTATATCGTAACGTAACCTATTTTCTACCCTTCCGCACTTGAAGTGCGCAAGGGTAGGAAATTTTGTTACGTTTTTCTGTTCCCCAAGTTGCGGAACAGAAAAAGTAAAAACTAACAATTAAATCTAAGAAGTCATTACAACAATTAGTTCTACCCAAATATGAAAAAGTAGACAACCATTTACGACCCCGCAAGGGTCTAGAATTCATGTTATGCTTCTTAATTTCCACAAGATCGCAAATGATTCACTACCTTTTCACACTTGACAAACACAAAAACTAACAACTACATATGCAAAAGTAGGTAAGCGTTTACGATTTTGCAAAGGACCAGGAAGTCATGTTATGCTTCCAGACCTCCACAAGATCGCCAACGATTTCCTTCCTTTCCACACTTACAGAATACAACATCTGACAAACTAAAAAACTAACAAACAATAATAATAACGAAAACCATTTTCTTACCTTTCCGCACTTGGTGAGGATGGTAGTTACAAGAATTCTTGGCGTGTAAAGAAAGGAGATACAAAATTTGGGCAATTGGTGCAAAGCTTCCCTTAAATAGACATTTTACATCCATTGTATGTATGTAAAATAATTTTGGTTATGAAAACTCTTTCACATCTTCAAATTATCGTAACAGTAATCTGAACAGGTGAAAGGGCTGAATAAATTTTCCAACGACGAATTCACAAGTTGAACATGTAACATACATATCCAGGTTGTCACCACGTCGTTGTTTATTCACAATCATATCCTTATAAAATCCATTCCATTTCTTATCTATCTCAATTGCCTAATGTATATTATTGATTTGAACGTGTCCGTTACATCTCGTAACGGTCACGTTACATTTGTAATATCTCACGTCAATGTTGAATGTGTACCATAAATATCCAAGTTGTCACCACGTCGATGGGTACTTAGAATCATATCTTTACAAAAACCGTTCCATTTCTCATTGGTTCCAATTTCATAATGTGAATTATGATGTGAAAATGTCCATTAAATCATTTAATGGACACGTTCCATTTATAATCTCTACTCACGTGAATGTGAACGCGTCTCTTTCAGATCTTCAATGTAGGCATTCATTAAATACGTTAATTGCATTTCTGGTGGCTTTAAAGCATTTATCTCTGTTCTTTTTGTATTTCTGGCTGTCATACACGCACTACTATAATCACCGTCTCCTTATAATTGGATTAAAATGTTGTGACAAGAATGACTACTATTGGGGCCCAAATTATTTTTTATGATTAATTGTGACAACTGCACGTAACTAGAAAAAACTGAGTTCCCGGATTTCATAACATTACCAGTTTTTGACAATATAAATGCCCGGGAGAAACTTCGATGTTTGAATGTCCATTCTACGAATGGCTGGATTCGGAAATTCATATCAGTAAAATTTATGAATGGTTCTCTGACTAACCCATACACATTAACCACTTGGAAATAAACATTCATTCCCGGAAACGCAGACGGGTACCAACTACAGAGTTGTTTATCAATGAGGTTAATAAGTAAGAACAATAGCATATTCCACAGTAACCCCAATCATTTATAGCGTTCCCATTATTTTGTCGTTTTGTTTATTGATTCTCATTGATTTACTGCGAGATACTGTATTGCAATTCCACCACACACATGAGGTGATCTGGTACCGGGTATTTGGAGGTTTACCGGGTATTTGGAGGTTGATAATTAATGCCTGCATATCCTGTCCGATAAAACAATTATTGGTATCTCGAGTAGCAGATATTACATGTGTCCGGATTAGGTGATGTGAGGGGAAAGGTGGCTCCAAAATAGCTTCGGTACATCGAGAATGAAAAAATTGGAAGGATTCTATCTCGAACGCTAAGACTTCAACGTAGAAATT
The DNA here is from genome assembly GCA_032358235.1 of Odonthalia washingtoniensis. NCBI lineage: Eukaryota > Rhodophyta > Florideophyceae > Ceramiales > Rhodomelaceae > Odonthalia > Odonthalia washingtoniensis. Next base: position 20,033 of record JAULBU010081456.1, on the reverse strand, counting down.
GAGGCGTGCGAAGAAAATTTTGATTTTTCTGACAGTTTCTGTAGCTTTGCCCATGCCATTTTTCTAGGACTAACAGGGTACTATCTTGGAAGGCTTCCGATTCAAGATAAAAGTCAGAACGGATGTTCAGTGGAAAAGGCGACATAACTATGTTGTTCTTCTACTTCGAGAACATTGCACAGCGAAGTAAAGGAAAATTGGATAAGATGTTCGAATTCATGTTACATCTAGAAGGGCCGGTATCAATTTTTTAGGATTACGTTTACAAGTTTATTAATTTTGTTCCGACAACTTCTTCACGTAGGAAATTGTTTCTGGTCTTTGCTTTCTCATTCTCATTTGAAATACTTGTCGAGATGGAAATTTGGATTCCAATTAATTATGATTTCTTAGACAACAATGTTTCATTTGAGGGTATGTATTAAGGAATCAATTTAGTTACGGACGTGATCAATGAATTCATGAAATTTTTGGAAATTTTACATGATATTTTTGAAACATGGCTTCTCAACTAGGGAAATTAACCACATGACTCTTGAAAGATATTTTGTAGCCCAGTTTGTCTTTTTCATGCTTTTTGCGTTGTTTCATAACCATGAAACATTAAGTTCCACTCTGTTTTCATGTCTTTATGCTGAATCATTAACATTATTAAGGTATATATATCTATATATCTATATATCTATATATCTATATATATCTATATATATATATATAGACATGATAACTTCTATCATGTATATCGGTTATTATTAAGCTTGGTTATAGTATCGTCACATGATGTTTTTTTCTGCATGTGCTCTCTTTGCACTTTCTTCTATATAATCAGTGACTAAGACGAAGTTTTAATATCAGTAGAAAAACAAGCATCAAGTTAACTTGAAGTCATCTTCACAAAACCCTCTCATCCTCCGCGTAGCTATTTTATAGATTCGGACTTGATAATACATTCGTCTACTACACGTGTCCCAGTGGCAAACGACGAACTCAGCTTCGATACTATCATCGAAATACAGTCACGCTACACGGTGTGATTAATTCTACCAATTCTACTACAACTGCAGCTACTGTATTTAAATTTATATTAATAACCCTAACACCAAGTTTTCATAGCTATGGACCCAGAAGACAGACATTCTATTCTTCCTTTTCGTTCCCGCTTTACGTGGGAAATTAAGACTGTTCCTTAGAATGATGAAAAAGGAGATGAAAACGAGTATCACACATCGGTAAAGTGTTGGTGCCCATTTCAAGGCAACTTTCTTTGCACCGATTTGAACAAAATTGATGAAATCAATCGTGGAGTTGTCCTTCTGTCGGATTTTCATGGTACATCTAAAGATTTATGTGATGGAATAATGTTCGTTGAAATAGATTCGTAAGATGGTGTACAGCTCGTTATTGGTGCAATATATAACGGAGATCTTCTATTTGTAGTTCCAGCTGTATTTCAGGAACTACAAGCTCTTCTTCCTGTCTTCCTTAGGCAGAATGAATAATTTAATTATTTCGAAAAGAGATTTGGTGCTCAACTTGCAAATGTAAACTCTCTTGGATCTTCAGTTGCCCTATCTGGATCAAATTCAGACCTTGTTCTTCTTGGTAATGTTGAAGTAGAGAGCAGTCATCGGATATCCATTTTAGCAGCAGCGATATATAGTTGACGATGTAATCATCCACAAATGAGTTAATACAGTCAGTCTGCAACGAAAAAAAGGCCTCTGTTCTTCGTCGATGTGACAAACGTGAAACTCACCAACGTCCGTCCAATATAGTTTCATCTCACTCTACTACTACTTGTCGCCCTAATTACAACTCTGGATATTCTCAGCAACGCCAAATTAGCAATCGACCTAAGCCCAATTACATTTTAAGCAACCACTACCGTAAACTCTACTTAAATAAGTTCCGAGACAATATAGTAAACCAGAAAAACAGTCAATGAAGTCGTTATAGAAAATTCTGTGGCTGGTATAGCGAATATAATCACCAAGGCTCACTAAATGATGATGTAGCATCATCGGATAATCAAATTGATATAGCTGGGAATAATCTTCGTAGTAATAATTTTAACTGCAGTGACAACAGTAACACCGATTCTTGTAGACATTTACCGCGTCCCATATCATTTAATATGACTTACTCAGTTATCACTACAGTTGCTTGCACGCGTATTACTCATGTCCCGTCTACCCCCAGCATTGTTTCTATTATTGAGACCGGTGCTCCGTACTGTGATATTGGTCAAATGGATTTTTTGGCAATGCCGTCACTTATTGGTAACGCTAGTGACGTAGCTACACTTGAACAAATACCAGATGAATTTATGGATTATCCATTCTTGTAATATGGTATCGGCGAAAATGCTAGTGGTGTGAGATCAATTCTTGGTTCTGTCGTATTCATCGATTAAAAATATGACGCGGTACTTCAAATTCGTCATTTCCTATTACCTGGCTTATCTCAATGGGTATTTGGTAGAAATATTACTATTTGTGGTAATATAATGAAATTAGAGGATGTTTGCATGGTTATTCCCGGTCACGGTTCACAGAAAATTTATTTGCCAATCCTGTAATATGATGTGCACATATGTTTACCATTATCGTTATTCATCAGCTCAGATCTGCACATGAAATTCATCACGAACTTTATGTTACTGTAACGAACAACTCCCCAGATACAATCTGTAAAATAGTAGACCGTGTTAATAAACACGTGTGTGGTCACGCGACATTATCTGACATCAAAACCATTTCACAACGAAACAATTATGGTCTGATGCTGTCGACCATCAGCTTACCGAACAAAACATGAACACACTGTCCGGCTACTTCAAAACCTCAACCGTCACGCCAGGAGTCTCCCAGCCCTCTCAATCGTCATTTTAACGATGTTATGTGTGTTCACTACTTCTTCCTTTATAGTCATCCTCTTTTTCAAGTAATGGATGCTACAAATAGACACTGAGGAACTGTCACAGCACCAAATACTCGTTTGGAACATACTAGCCCTGGATTTGAGACAGCATCGCTAGATCAATTCTGGTCCCTGATGCTGTGATTGGTAATGGCGCTTTAAATCAAAAGAAATTTATCAACTTTATCAACAGCTCTGGATCTGAATTCTAAGCACTTACACCTAGACACCATTATAAGAACGTGCTAAAATCAAAACTAAATATCATTCGCTCTATATACCTCTGATTAAAAGATGCTATTCCCACTTCAACAACTCAGCTACTAGACAAATAAGCAGTCAGATGCTCGAATGACCTGTATCGTATTAATATTCCAAGTGCGTAGGAAATGAGAAAAGGCTTCACTTGCTCAATATAGACTACTTCTGCTATTTTACCTGACTCATTGATAGAATCTCAAGTCGCGCTAATTGCAAAATACAAACTGGCACGTAATATTTCATCAATGTCACCCAGTGATATTCGTCTACTCCTGGTGATCTCTTAGAGATATACATCAAACGATATAAGCAGTAATGTGGTGAATGGTTATTACCAAGTGTATTTCTAGACTTCAACCATGGCACTTCTCCTCTAACTGTCCCTGAATCTAATTGGAGCATAATACGAGCCGCAATCGAAGACGTTCGTCATTCTATTCACGATGTATCATTTGCAGCTACTGTACAGAAATTCAACGATGAACTAGATGCCTATATTCAATAATTATTGGAAGAAATGGGATCTAATGATGTTACATCCCCACTGGGCTCTTAATGACGTAGATAATAATCAAGAAGGATTGACTTTCAGTCTAACACAATATATATGGCACGGCCAATATTTATATCTAACTAGAACTCCGTTGGGTAAAATGTAGATGATTTAATTGAGGTATACTGGCCTTTTGAAAAACCGTTTTATCCTGGTGAAGTAGTTCAAAAAACCACAAATTGTGAATACAATATCAACTACAACGACCGTGGCAAAGAATGCATTAAATTAGACAACGAGGTATGGCTCCATCAAGGTAACCCAGATTCTGATGGAAGAAATACGGCAAAATCGAGTCTAAATATTCCAGAAAGCTTCTCAGCTCCCACTGCGTCAACTCCTAGGGTAAGTAGTATTCTCCAACCAATACTTCAAAACATGTTGGACCATTACGGAGATAAGTCTTTTCCTACGCACAAAGCACAAGAATTTTCATCATATCCGCTCCTCAATTCATAAAAAATTGAAGAATCCGACATCAAAAAAATACTTCAGTGTATTCCAATCAAAAAAAATCCAGTCCATGCGAATATGATTGGCTCGTATGCCGTCTTCAAGCTACAGCGATGACAAGACGCTGGAATTAAAATCGTGTATCGCACCACATGGAAATGAAGATTCGATCAAGGAAGATATTATATGTGACTGATCCATGTGTAGTCCAGTAGGAAAGCATATTTTATTATCAACATCCGCTTTAAAGAAGTGGAAGTTAACAAAACTTAATGTGGAAACGGCATTTATTCAGACTGGTCAGGCAATGTGCGATGTCTATGTTGTTGTTCCTCCCGAAATCTCAGATAGAGGAAAAGTATTATGGCTGTTATTGGCAGCAGTCTATTTACTTGTAAATGGAAACGGAAACTAGCATGAATTATCCAATTCGCTGTTAATTGACATTGGATTTACTCAAATGGCCCTAATTCCGCAGCTGTTTTATGTTAGGGAGGGTAGTAAGTTAAATTGCTTACTGGAAAACATTCTTGATGACGTAATAATTAATGGTGAAAATAAAATGGGTCAGAGAACTATAGGTAAAATCAATAGTCGTTTCATGATTGGTACTGTAGCTGATGGTCCTAGGAATTTACGATTTTGGGTCTGAATATTATTCAATATGATGACTACAGTATCGAAACTAACGGTGATGATAAACTCAACTTTCTGGAGGTGCACCCGATTTCCAAAAGTCGATGCAGAGAAATCGATTCCCTATTCAACCTAATCGAAGAAAAATCATTTCCATGACTCAAAAGCTCTATGTGGTGGCTCGGTATTGCATCATCCATTTTCTGTTCCAGATTTTCGAGTAAAATGTAACAGTCGTGTCCTCATGCTACTATAAAACAGCTTTGAAAGAAGACAAACGGTGTTCTATTACTCAAGAGACTCGGTTCTTCAGTCTCATTTCAAGTTCAATCACTAGAAATAAACATGTCAATTCTTGTTTTTCTGATTTTGGACACCAATGTGACACATATCAATACTTCTACAGTGCTGGTATACTTTTTGGAAAGTTTAGTGAATATTCTATCTTTCATCTATTATCCTGTCCGTCGCATAAAGACAAGCGTCCCGTCCGGTCAATTGGTGCAGCTTGAATACTCCCAGCTCGTGAAGCAATCGATGAAAGCATGGTACGAACAAATGATTTCTCTATATTAAATTGCGGTCCAATTAGAGCCAGGTGAGATGGTTCGTTATGATAACCCCAGATAAAAAGAGGGAAGAACTGATTCGACGATTATATGAGGGATGAGGATGACAGCAATGAGGATGATGGTTTATTAGGACGGCAGATGAGGACGCTGGTAATTGAGGAAAATTGTTACCGACGATGACGGCAGATACGGATAAGCGATAAGGATGACGGCAGATGAGGTAATAAGGGCGACAGCAAAGGACGATGCCGATTCAGGATGATGGAAGATGAGGATGGTAGATGAAAATGACGGTAGATGAGGTAATAAGGACGCCTGTAGAAAGCGAAAAGAAGATGGACGTGATTAGTGGAAGTCAAAATAATATCAAAAAGGTGTCTCAAATATCAAACAGGGAGCATACCCTGGTGCCGTGTTATAATAGATGGATAAATCGAGGCGCCGTTTGGCATCATTTCCTAGTTACAAAGGAAGTGGGAAGAAATGGAAGGAATGTAAACAGAGATGGAAACCCATCTGTGCTAAAACAGCACATCTACGCCTAAAACGGAAAATGCGCAAAATCAATATATTCGAAAAAATACTTGGACACTGCGGCACACAATGTCGCCTACAGGAGGAAACTCCCACCTGAAAAACTCCAAGGTACAGTATTATATGACACACCAAATCACTACAGTAACTGTTCACACAGGTACAGAAGATATGATCAGTTTCTCCCAGTGTGCTGTCACGCTGTATTGCATACGACTCAAGGTTATCCAGACATGAAAAGTCTGTCAATGGGTACAGTAGAAAAGCCAAGTGGAACTATCCCGGATCACTTTAATTCGAAATCAACGACACTTATCCGAATTCACATTTCACACGTGTTATTCTCCCATAAATTGAAATCAATTCTTCCTATTTATTACTATACTAGATGAGAATAGCTAATCAAATTATAAGAAGCTAGACAATAATAATGACAACAGACGGCATTTGAACAGAGTTGAGCTTTAGCGAGGCAATAAAACGGTGAGAGGAGACCAGATCCTAAGCACCTCTGAGGACGAATAATCATCGTTGCTTGAAGTAAAGGCGATCTCATGCGGCATAACCACCAACTGCGAATAGAGCTGAATTTGGTCACACTTTGTTGTAAACTTAGACCATACTTAGATCCACAAAGTCACTTAGCCGTGCAAGGATATTAGGGTCGTACTTCCAGCAGAAACGCACCGCAATCGACCAATTCGACATTTAGAATAAACTACTCACCCGCTGCCTTCCCCTTTCTCACTGACACGTACCCACTACGTTTTCCTCCTTCGAAACCAGCACGATTTACTAATTTATAATATCTAATGAGCAGGTTGGTTTAATCATTGCATTAGATATTAAGGATCTTTTCACGTCGCTATCTACTCAGAGGAATAGTATATATATATATATATATATATATATATACATGTCGACATAATTGTCATCAGATTCGAGTTCAAATGTTGAAAATCCAATGAGATAGTGAGGATACTTGGCCGTATCAACTTAGCTGATCCAGGTACGAAGCCCAACAGACCCTTCAACGATGTACTTCAACTCATGCTTCAATTTGGTAATATACCACTCGACTTCAGGGTGGATGAAACAACTCGCAGCAATAATCCACTTGCGCAATATCGAACCATGAAATCATCAAAAAAGGGGGATTTATATGAACCCTTTATGATTATGTTTCCACGCTTATTAATTTTGTTCTGACAAATTGCTCAAGATGGAAATTATTTCTGGTCTTTGTTTTATCATTCTCATCTGGCCAACTTGTCGAGAGGGAAATCTTTTGGATTCCAATTAATTATGCTTTTTTAGACAGCAATGTTACATTTGAAGGTATGTATGAAGGAGTCAATTTAGTTACGGACGTGATCAATGAATTCGTGATTTTTTAGGAAATTGATATTTTTGAAACACGGCTACTCGACTTGGGAAATCAACCACATGGATCCTGAAAGTTAGTATCCAGCATCGTCACATTCTAGGTTTTCTACATGTGATGTCCTTGCACTTTTTCTTATATAATCGGTGACTAAGACGAAATTGTAGTATCAATCTAAGAACAAGCATCAAGTTAACTTGAACCCCTCTTCACAAAAGCTCTCGTCCTTCGCATAGCTATAATAAAGTTTCTACCTAGATAAAACAGTCGTCTACCAAACGTGTCCCAGAGTCAAACGACCAACTCAGCTTCGATACTATCATCTAAATACTATCACGCTACATTGATTTACACAGTGTAATTAATTCTAACAATTCTACTACAACTATAGCTACTGTATTACAATTGGAATTAATCAAAAAACGTTTTTTTAACCGGCATTCGAATTCTTCTACAAACTGTTCGCAAAGAACGGAACGCTGACTACATAAAGGATAGATTTTGCGATGTTCGAGACCGCTTCCATCGAAATATTCCACTTTCACGAGGCTCTGGAAGGACCTGTCCGTCGTTCAATGGAAGAAACACTGAATTCAAACGACTTGGTAATATTGATGACAAAATTATCTTCTTGTACTCTGGGTCGCGATTCCATGATGAAGAAAAGATTGGGTTGCCGAGAAATATCTCCATTCAAGTCCTGGAGATGGAATAGCTCGCACTTTACTGTGGAGCCATGGATTGCGCCTAGCGGAAAACAAGTGAGACAGGACTTTGAGGAGAGAATTAAGGTGTACCAAAAGTGTACGGATCGCTCATCTGCTCATGGCTCATCATCTTCCGATCCTAAACTAGCGAAGTATATGAAAATCCTAACAAATAATGGTACTATCTGATGGCAGATTCTTCCATGTAGAATCCCGGATCGACTCGCACAAGGATCAATTGGCAAGTCTAGCATTGGTGATGAAATGCGCTGGAAGTCCCAGATAATCAAAGCCTTAGCTATTATCAATATAAAGCATGTGAAAAAACAATCGCAACTGATCGTACTCGTTTCACAAGAAGGTAGTCAATGGTGCCAATCGCTGCCCAGACAATCATAACATTGCTTCCACAATACATGCAGTATAAGACCATTACTGAAGAGGGGGCAATTGAAGACTTCACTTCTGACTCATCTGCAGCTCCTCCTTCTTCGGAAACATCGGACGAAGATGAAGCGCGATTTGTGATATTGACGAAGAATGATTTCGGTAGATAAACAAACATTGCGGAAGATAAATTTTCGATATAAGTTCTTGATGAACATAAAATGGAGCTGGGGAAGGATTTAGGAGAGAATTTGGTCATTTGGATATCGAGAATCAAAAAAGTCCTCTGAAAGTTTGTTTTGCAGTGATACCATTGCGAAATCGATCTATGATCTTGGCCAGGTGGATGTTCCAGTGCACTGGAACTCAGAGTAATGTTCCATGGAACATTCCTTTGAGTTATAAATATATAAACCGATCTACGCAAGAGACCGCCGAATGTCTCCTAATGATAATCGCATGGTACGGGAAAATCTCGACAAGATTCTGTCCGCTGGGATCATAACACCATCCTGTTCTGCACGGTCCTTCTCATTGGTAATCGTCACCAACAATGACGGTAATCCAATTTTCTGAGTTGATAATTGAGAACTTAATCAGAGAATGAATGAAGAGTTGTCGGCTTCCAAAAATTCAAGAGATCTTTGACGACTTAGAGGAAGGAAAGGTGTTGTCTATCCCGGATCTCTTTAGTAGGTACTGGAATGTTCGCCTTCCAGAATATTGTATGGATAAAATGACGTTCGTATCTTGTTCTGGGACTTTTTAATTCGAAGTAATGCCCTTTGGTCTGAATAACACATCTTAGACCTTTCAGCGCATGATGGATTACATACTGGCGGAATTTAGCTTCGTACGGGTTTACCTAGATGATGTGATGTTATTGTCCCACACGATAAAAAATCATTACGAACACTTGAATATAGTTCTCGCACGCATCTCCGATGATAGCCGTAAGTTTAAGGAATGCAAGTGTTTCTTTGCCCAGAAGCAGAAGAATTATTGTATCACGTGGTCTATGAGAATGTTTTCGAGTATATAGGAAGGGGGTTCCAGCCATACAATAAATTTCTCGTCCAAAGTCCGCCAAAAAACTTTGTAGCTTACTGGGGCTGGCTGGCTTCTATCATCGTTTCATCCGGGATTTCGCAGAAATTTCAGCCCCTCTTCATGCTGTTACATCTAGAAAGAAGGAATACTTGTGGAATTAAGATATGGATTCGGCATTCATCACCCTAAAGAACGTGTTGATGACGCCTCCTGTGTTGGAATTCCCGAATTATACAATCCATTCTTGGTCGAGACTGATGCGTCCGTATTTGTTTTTGGAATCATTACGACGCAAAAGAAGGATAGTGAGAAGTTTCACCCGATCCAGTTTGCAAGTCGAACTAGAATAGATGCTAAACGCCGATACGCTACATATGGTGAAGTGTCCCTGGCCGTCATATATTTTCCTTGAAGAAATTTCGCATCAACTTCCTTTCCTCACATCTTTTCAAGCTTGTGAATAATCATGGGGCCCTCATTTACAACTTCAATAAAAAAATTTACATGGGCGTGTTTCTGGCTGAATGGCCATTCTTGCAAAATGGCCGCAGGCCGGGCTACCGAATATCTTTGTAATCGCAGTGGGCTCGTAGGTAATCGAAGATTCTCTGTATGCTCGGGTCTGTGTCTTCGCATATCGTGTGGTGCGGACGGTGACCGAGTCCCTGCTACACTAAAGTAGTACTGCAGGAGGTAGGTCAGAGTCCCTGTAGTGCGTCTCCGCCTATTCAGGTCGCAATCGACGAGTAGTTGGTCACACTGCAGTAGTGTAGGGCCTACCTTTTGCTATCACAGTTGAGAGTTGATCATCCTAAGGCGCGGTTCAGTCCAATTTCTTTCGCGGTGTTCGACGAAGTCTTTCGACGCTATCTGATGCAAGCTGGGGGTTTTTCTGGTTGTCTATAATGTCTGGCTCTCCTTTATTATAGTCATTCGTTGTCGGGCTCGATATCTATAGTGATTTTAAAGCAACAATAGTTGGAAATGTCACCACAGGTGTAATATAATCGGAACTGTTGCAATTATCCTACTTGCTAAATTCGGATCATATCTAATGTCGGAAAGCGTGTGTTTCTTACTGTATCACTCTGTAATTGAATTTAATTTCGCTCCGGGACGCTTACAGTATCATCATTCCATAAGTGAAGGATTTTCTTTAGCGTAGCAATCTACCAGTGAACGTCATTTTTCCACATTTAAGTCACCCAGTGTACACTGTATTTCGTGATGAGTTGTGCAACACTCTATCCTACACGCCGATACCCTTTCCTGTTGTTCTTCTCTCCTCCAGAGATTCCATTTATAGTTTTTCCTGCACCTTCTTGTGCGTCCGGCATACAATGTCGACTTCGGCTCCTGCGTGCGGTGGTATCCGGCGTGATCGGTATTCATTTAATCTCCCCTCCCTGCCTTCTCCATTGTCCTCCTAAAGTTACCGCGTCTCCCTCTACTGCATCGTGCGTATGTCTGCGCTCGCAATGCCAAGACCCTCATCATGTCTCCTTCTTCTCCCCATCAACTTTCTACCTCTCCGCATCTCTCCTCCACCTCCATCCCAACGTTACATCTCCCCGTCTCTCCTCCTCCATCTCTGTACCGATTTCTCCACTATGCTTCTGAGTCTCGCTCTTTGATCGCACGAAAAGAAGGTATAGATTTTACATCAACATTTCCCGTCCAGTATGTCTTCAAGATCATCTTCAGACTTGGAAAGAAAAAGTCAGCTGCTGAATTCCTGCCCAAAGAAACTCGGGGTTTCACGATGTACTCAAAATTTGAAGTCGAACTTCTCTGCCCGACGTTATATGCGATGGAACATGAGCCTTTTGAAGTTGAACACATTCTAAGATAAGTACGTGAATATATACTCCGTAACACACTTGTGGAATCCGATAGAGTTACATTCGGTGTATTCGACGAGCCTTCAAGCAGTACGTGGCGTGGGAAAATAATCTTTTCGAAATAACTCAATCTGGTCTCAAGATGAAGGTGCCTAGTCCAGAGACGGTCAAGGAGCTGACATTCCTGTATGATTCAATAGGACATTGTAATTATAAGACAAGGAGGAAATTCGTCACCGATACTGGTAGCCGAATGTCCACCATAATATATCCGCCTACCCCAAATCATGCGATCACTGTCAAAGAGTGAAGGCACTCTCCACATACTACACTAACGTAAGCCGTCCATTGATTAACCATCCCGAAGCCTTCTAAATAGACTTCGCTGGACCTTTCTCAAAGTCATCAAAAGGGTCCCAATACTTGCTAGTCTGCGTTCATCATCTCACCAATTAGCCCCTAGAAAGAGCTACTAAGGACGCAACCGCAGATAATATTATCAAATTTTTGAAGGAAGGGATCGTCCATCCGTTTTGTAAGCCCAATATCATCATCAGTGAGAATTCCTCTTGCTTCTTAGGTATTGACTTCAAGAATTTCGTGAAAGGTCATGGAATTACTTGGAAGGCCATTCTGGAATATGCACCTATATTGAACGGGAAAGAAGAAAGGATGGTAGGGACGTTTAAAAAGAGCATTGACATGATGGTAAACAACGGAGCCGTACAATGGGAATATCAGATCAAGAAGGTGCTATACGGGTATCCTCGTCGACCATTGAGTGATCTGGTGTATCCATTTTAGCTGATGTATCGTATAAAACCGAGGTTGTATCCCGAGGATCATCGTTGACCAGCTCGTCTTCCACTTCAAACATGTAGTCTAGGAAGTCCTTCCTGTTAAATCATTTCGTTTAAATAGAATATGAAAGCAGAAAACAAAGTAGGCCCGGTGAATGAAAAGAAAATAAACCATTTTAAAGAAGGTGATTTGGTCCTCGTGATGCATGGTCGTGTGGTGGGATTCCGTGTCAAGTGCCCAGCATTCAAGTCGATAAACCACAGTCCGTGCCGAGTGAAAAGGAAAAATACCTTCTATAAGTGCTCGTTTTTAGAAATTAGAGACATAGTTGTGTTTCAGTACATGCACAAAGACTTGTAAATACGATTTGGGCCCCTGTCACCTATATTAGCTTTAAGATTCCCCTTCTCTTTTCACTTGGCAATGGTGGCGTTGGCTCTTATTTTTCTAGGTGGTTTTTGTTTTCTGTCTCTTTCCTTCAGGTGGCTGTGATTGGCCTTCGAGTACTCCTATCTTGGTAATTACAAGGAATTCAACTCCTGTGATGACGCAGGCACGTATCTCCTCTGCTATGAAAAGCAGCGAAAATTTCTCTAAACAATCAAGAATCATCCTGGAACCTGCATTCACGTGTGCTACGTGATGTACACATCTTTCTTGTGGAATTTGTCTCTTTCGGCTTTCCAACCTAAGGATGTATAGCCATGTTTGTTGGTCGAGGATCCAACCGAGATGATCAGGGGAATGGAAAGGAATCTCAATTGTTCTCTGAAACAAAGAAACTTATTAAAAAACATGGACAACTCCAACGTTCCTCTGAGCAAACTTTGCGGATCCAAATTGTTTTCCACCTAATACCGAAGCAGCGTTCAAAATAATGGCCCTGATGCATTATATAAGGAGAGTGGCAAAATATTGTATGATCGAAGATGAGCACGCCGTCAAAATCATTACCGAAATCAATGGCTCCGAAGGAGAACTTGGTGGCGAACTTGCCCAGATTTCTTAGACAATACCGGTTAAAATTCGTACAAAATTCTATACCCGTTCTCTCTGAATTGAATATTGTCAGCGTGGGTGTCATGAAGTCCTTTCCAATAATACGGTCACAAGGAGGTCGCAGATGATCTTCAAGGGTGAAGGTTAATCCCACTACGGCTATTTTGTGAATGTCTATCTCGAAGAATTTATGGGAACCCCAACTCATCCGTTCGGAGGCATAGTAGCCAACGTGTTATAATTGAGGAAACTTGCCGGTCGGGAGAATGACGCGCTTGATGGCGTAGTCATTGTCATCTAGTGGTTGATGATTTTGCCATCCGAATTGGCGAAGCCCCATCGGTAGATAACGGCGCCGTTAAGAGAAGAGCTTTTGAGGTGTAGCCAATTCTGAAAGGTAGGATTAAGCAGGTTGCTATTTTGCCGGTATACGCATGATAGTTGTCTAAGCACGATATCATATCCTTCAATTAGATCTGGGAACCCCTTTACACCCACTCATTTCATAAATGGGGAAATATTTACGACGTATACAACAAGTGAGGAACCTATTCGCTGGTATATCAATTCTGATCGATGGATCCCCTTGTAATAGGGTGACCTAGATCCTTCAGTAGTTGTATAGGATTTTAGAGCGTTGTTGGTGGTTAACTAGCGCATGGACGAGATTGAATACGAATAGTTGGGAGGGAGTGACATCGGCAAGTCTTGGATTTCTTGCTGTATTGCGATGTGAAGATGGAACAAGTAGAGGAGAATGAGAACGAAGAAGAAGATAAAAGTGAAAAACATTGATGATGGTAAGTAGGGGAAGTAGGGGAAAATGGTAGGAGAGTACAATGGGGCGTTTGCTGTCTGTTTTGAGCTAAACAGACCCGTTCTATATTCTAGGGAAGGGGTCGTGTGAGTGTTGTAATTTTTTTGTAGTTTTGTTTATTGCTTCTGATTGGCTGACTAAGAGGTACTGTATTTCAATTCTGCACCACAAATGGAGTGATTTATGGTGATATATATGTGTACGTTAATTTGTATCTCCAGTGGGAGATGCAACCAGTGTCGAGATTAGGGGATGTCGGAGGGAAAGGGGGTTAGTTAATAGCTTTGATATGGAGAAGCCGGAAATGTAAGTTATCTCGAACGGTAATACTTCAGGGTGGAAACGGCGGTGTGTGAAGAAACTCATAATTTTGTGTGTGTTCCTGTAGCTTTTACTGTACTAGTTTTCTGGTACCAAGATCCTGCACGTCTATTCTCAAATTTTTCTGAGAAATCAGTTTTACAGTAATGTGAAATGTGGGTATTTCGAAAGTGGAAAATGGCTTCTCATGAAAACCTGAGAAGTGATATTCCTATATAGGTTTAGGAATAATAGATAATTAAATTTCGATGTCTGCTGACAGTTTAATTCACAAGAAAATTTGCACGAAATCGTTGCAAGAAATGGTTAGTAATGGATGACTCCTCGGGACCCTTAATTAAGGAGATAATGATGATTATAATTGAAACAGACTGATATCCTCAACATACTCACATCAAAGTAAATAATACTAGTTTTTAACGAAGATACATTTCAAAGACTCTCCTCACCCTCCCTTTTCAATGGGATACGACATTATGTGGTATCCCCGATGTTCAGACGAAGAAGTTCAAATTCGTAACTCCAGAGAGGTTGATGGGGCGGTTGCATACATGTACTTACATCTCCCATTGGGAAAATTTATCATAGGATGGAGAATTGGTTATGATGGTAAACCAAGTAATCGTACCGGTATCATAATATTTTTCCGAACTTCTCTTCTTTATCATCTAAGTGCTGCTGTAGGCAGAGGTTCGCCTGAAGAAGAGAATTAACATACACTGGAAGATGTTTACACATTTGTCGCCGCATGCATAGCGGATATGGTATTATATAAGGCATCTCGATCTACACTGTGACCAGAACCCGGTCAATTTCAGCGACGAGAGTTATTGAAAACATTCCAATCAGTATTATTTAGAGCAGAAAAAGCACCGTTTCAATTTGCCTCACTGGACAGATTTATGAATTATGATACTTAGAATATATGGGTCCAAACTTTTCGAATACGCGAATCAACTGAACAAATTCTAGTTTCTCGTAGAAGAACAATACAGAGAATAAATCTACAGTTGGAGGGGCTGCTGTGCCCATTTTCAGGTAGATGCGCTCAAGTCATTTTCTATCACGAATAGCACATGGAGCATAGATTCAATGCAAATTGTATGGATAAAAACCAGCCCAGACGTAAGGACATGTGTTTGGCTGTTTATGGAGCAACCAATTAGTCTACTAGACTCCTTTTTGGTTTTTATCCAGAAAGTCTTGGTAATGAACCGTCTAAACATGACTGTTTTGAATAAATGTTTCAATGTGAATCCCTACTTGCATGTGACATAATAAACACACTCTTCCCAAATACGATCTCTCATAAACAGGGGAAGAGGATACTTTGGTACGATAATGGCGAGAAAGGAACCAGTGAGAGGAAAGACGTTTCTTTACAGAGATAAAAGTCCCACAACAGGCAATAGACCTTTCTCTTGTTTGACGCTGCTCTTGAAAATGATTACTAGCGTAAGAATGGCAAATTCCTTAACAGTGAATCTTCATACTGTCTTGAAAATGGCCATGCATCTATGAATCTGAATTTTTGTTCTTTTCATTCGTAGAGGTGGGGAAGTCATGGTCGGATGACAAAGCGGTCAGAAAGTTGCTCAACAGTACAGCGTGCCGATCAACGCGAAGGTACTTGACTGTGTGTCCTGACCGGTCGCCCGCTGCTCGCTGCAGCGGCCGATGGTGGCATTTTATTAGGACATAGGGCTTCTGTAAGCATTGCTTACAGAACCAAGAACTAGAAATTTGTAAGGAAAAGTAAACAATCCGCGCCGTGTATCAGTGTGGCCTAGTTGGTTACGACCGATCGTACTGATGGGTGGTCCGCGAGTTCGATTCTTGTTGGTGACACTGACAGAAGTTGAGCAGGAAATTCCACCCATGCGGGGGCAGTTCTTGCTCGACATTGAATTACTGTGAGCCGACACTGTATGCAAATATAAAGAAAGTAAAATGATGATTTTCTCCAAGAGGGACAGTCGCATGCCTCATGCAGTCTTTCCATATTCCAAATAAAAGACGAGAATCGGACCATGTTGTAGTAACTCGCCAGGAGGGGGGTACCGAAAGCTCCTGACACTAACTGAGTCCTATTTACCTCTGTCTCTCCTCCATATATACCTCGATTTTTTCGTCTGTCTTCCTTCATTTTGAAATTTCTTTTCAATTTTTTCTCTCTTCCACCACGTGTCGTGCTTACACACTTATAGGCTTTGGACTACGGGTCTATAAGCACCACAAGTCAATGATAAATACCGTCTCTTTGGCTCCAACTGGGCACCAACGGGACGGTCATCTTTTACCTGATGAAAACTCGGGTCCCAAACATCTTTTCAAACTCTACGACATCTCGCGAACAAACCACCAGAATAACTCACGAACGTGTTGGACGAAGACTGCACTCTAGTGTTCTCCACGTGCACGCCCACACAAAGGAACTACTGTTTGTGTTGAAACACGAGACTTTCTGAACCTCCGCCCTCACCTCCGCGACGGTGTGAACTCCCAGAAAATTTACATAGTTTCTCTCAAAAAAATAGTTCAATTATTAGTTATGAAGCTCAATGTGGTCATTTTCATTGTTGTGTCATATATTCCAGGTCGTGCATAAAATCTTTCAAATGGTATCTACCAAAAAGATTTTTAGATTAATGTCATCAAAAAGAATTATATCGAGGCCAATTTTTTGCTACTGAATTCTTCGATATTAACATTGAAATGTTTATATTGAGCTATGGAATACTTGACCATGGATATTGAGGTCACTGGAAATAGTTTTCGGATTCACTTAAACAAGCAATAGGTTTACATATTTATAATAATATTGCCTTTATTTCTGACTGACAGGAAGGCCTTAGAGATTCATTTGATGCATTAATTACAACAAATCATAACACAATATGTATGCGACACGTTGAAGATACTGTTCGTACAAGATACCGACCAAAAGTTGGAATTTATCAGTTTATGGAAAGCTGCAATAATTATACTGAACTTCGCAAGTGTATATGTGGGACCTTGGAACGAACTGGGTTTCCATGTCTGCATAAATGTGCTGCAGTGGCATCTATCGGAGAAAATGTTGTCAGAATTTTATCATTTGTGGAGCCTTCCGCAAGGAATGTATGAGAAGATCTCCACAATGTGTTCCATGGTTCCTGAACTGCACCCTCCTTCTGGTCAAATTCCAGCAAACTCTGATATGCCTCCAGTCACAAGACTTCCTCCTGGTAGAGCAAGAAAATGGATGTTTGAGGCACATGATGAAGTTGTACGATCAAGAAATTGCTCCAGGTGCAATATGAGTCGTCACAATAATCTTTCTTGCAGTAAGCCTAATGACCTCCGAAAATAAGTCAGAGATGTCTGGGTCATGTGGATATCTACTAAAGGGATATTGTCTGGAAAAAAACACACGTTTACAGTACAAACATTTTGAGATGTTTTTTCCGTGATAAGAAAACTCGCCAAAATTGATCCGTGATAGGTAAATACGACGACAACTTATCCGTTATAAGTAAATTTCTCAGATATTTATTCATATCATTCGACCAATTATTACGTAAAATTGTTCACGAACGCATGAAAATAATTAATTGGCTCTTACTGATTTTGTTTTCAAAGTATTAATCAAACAGTCAGTGACTTTTGTAGATTATCATGCACATTCCAATCGTTTAGTAATGAATTAAAAACAGGTTCAATATCCATATGTTGTATAAATGTATTGACATTTCGTTGTTGCTACTATTTTATGTTTTGAAATGTCAATGTTACAACAATTGCCATTAGTTTCAATAGATTCAAGACAACTTTTAATGAGAGGCGCAAATTTTTGTGCTACAATATCCATATTTTTCCACGAAGTTCATTTACTTGTACGTGATGTGAATTGAAAAAGTTCTGGATATTGTTTTACAGGTCGGTTTTGTGAAGTGGGATGTGGTAATCTTCAAGACAATTCTAACATAAAATTCTTCGATAGCAAGAACAAACACTTTTTTGAAAGACAGAGATGTAATGACACACTGTGTCATTCCATCCTTGTTGCCAATAAAAAATATATGGAAATAACCACATCATCCGGCAGATGATGTGGTTTTTTACATGTATTTTTTCATTCTTAATAGCATACAGAATAGATAAATTATTAATTGGCAGAATAGTATAGTTGTTGATGAAGGTGGCTTTTACCAATGGTAATCACAATGGGAACAAAACGAAAATTTGTAAAGATTAAAATCCAAGACGACACTAGATCAACAAGGATCTCTTCTTTTTCTTCAGTTGACGAGGATCTATGTGTGTGTTGAAGACAAAAACAGGTGATCCCTGTCAAAATTCCACAGGGCCGTTCATTACTGCACATAAAACTAATTATTGTCGGTTAGAGTCAATTAGGATCTTTAGTATTAAAAAACTTATATACTTTACATGGGAATTTCGATTAAAACATCATAATCTAGTGTTTTCATGAGATATGGTATTATTTCATAATTTAGTGCTAATTTAAATTTTAACATGCAATATGAAATTTGGCTTCTCTCAAGAAATGCTGAGAAAAATTAACGTACGGGAGATAATGAGATGAATCCAATATCAACCTTCTGTAATTTATGAAGTGACTCCCTCTCCAATATTTTTAATCACCAACATCTTTTAATATACACAATCAATGTAATTTCGGTCTAATGCAGTCCTACGTCAGAATGAATGGAAAGTCACTTTCAGCGAAATGTTTTAATTTTTTATCTCGTCTTTTGACTATTTTACATTATTGTAGATAAAATTTTTCTATGGGAATATGCAGGATTTTTCAAATCATAACCGTCGCAAAATTTCTGTGTAACGTCATCAGCATTACTCGGCTTACTGAGGACGTCGAAAGAAACTCCTAAATATAAAATTTTCTACGTGAAGGTTGACGCTATAATTACCAGATATTCTCCTAGAGCGGTCCGTTTTACTTCATGTACAGATTAGTAGTCGGGGTCCATGTGTAACAACTTTCCACCGATGTAACCCGACTATTAGTCTGTATATTATCACCCCATTGGTTTGTTGAACGAAACATTGTGTTGATTATATACAGGAACATGTTAACAACATGGAAAAAAGAGAGGAAGACGGTCCTCATGCGTGCAATCTGATGGCTATGATGTAGTGTGTGAAAATTTTGACACTTTATGAAACCTTCACAAAATGGTGCAGTACAATAATTTTCTCGTGTTTAGACAGCAGAACAAATAGCACGTCTTTTCTTCAAAGACGTGCACCAAAACCCCACTGTTTCAACTTCTGGAATTTCATAAATAGATTACGCGAATGGAATCTGTTGTAGACAACCAGATTATAGACACAATCGTCGTCTGCGTTTCCATGAATGAATACTTACTTCCAAGCGGTGAAAGTGTACGGATGTGCCAGCGAATCATTTCTTTATTTTACAGATATGAACATCCGAATTGGGCCATTCGTATAATGGACATTCAAATATTGTAGGTTTTTCCATGCGCATTCATATTTTCAAAACCTGGAAATTTTTTGAAGGCCGGGCATTCAGTGTTTTGTAGTTGCGTACAGTTGCGACAATTAATCATAAAAAAATGTGGGTCCCAATTTTGGTCATTGCTGTCATCACTTTTCAATCCAATTTTATGAAGACAATGATTACATTAGTGCGTGTATGACCACCAGCAATACAAAAAAATGACAGAAGAATGCAGGAAAGCCACCAGCAATGCAATTACTGTACGTCATGAATTCCTACATTGAAGAGCTGAAAGAGACGCATTCACATT
>JAULBU010081345.1:0-28238 GCA_032358235.1 Odonthalia washingtoniensis | reverse complement strand
AAATCAAGAACTACCTTGCGCACCCAAGCAGGAATCCCAACGCTGGCAGCATCTGCGATAGCTTGAGCCTCTGCATTTCGAATATCAAAAAGTGTATAGATAAAACTAGCAGCCGAAGCCCACACATCTTTTTGAAGCTTCCAAATCGAAATATTCGAGGGCGTGTTTATTACGTTCAGCTCCGAATGGGTCGCCTTTTCGGCAGTAATTATTTCGGCTGCTTCTATGCTTGTTAGTGCCATTACGCAAAATCATTAGGGACACACCAATTATCTTTTTTACCTGTTTTTAGAAAGCCAAGCCATTCACTGCAAACGAACCGTTTTTCATTTTCCTTGAAAATCGTAAAACCAAGCTTTCGCTTTGTCAAATGATTAACCAATTTCAGCCAGTCATAGCCTTTGTATCTACCGCTTGCAAACAGAATCTGATCTATAATAAATCTACTATCCTTCTCTGAATCAAATTCTTTGAATCTGACCTTCCTCGATGTGTCTTCATAAATCCATTCCGACATAGGTCTAAGCTTGTAATGTTCTTGAAAATCTGACACAGTTTCTACACCATCAATCTCAACCGAAATAGCGCAATGATTCCAATTCGATTTTGTGATCAAACGAATAATTAAGGCCAGCCACGTGCGAGGCTTCGACAATTCAAAAGGGTTATGAACCAGTACTATTTTCATAATTAATTGGGATAAGTTAAAGCAATTGAATCAAGGGTATCTTGTAAATCAGGATAAATAAAATTATTCCCTAATGTTTTTTCCCAAAAGGAAAAAATACCGATCATTATGGGTTCATTTTTTTCATCAAAAAGGGGTTGCATTTTTTCGTTAACATCTTGACGTTTAAAGTCTTCTGTATAGGTTTTACACTCATCAAGTCCATAATGTGCAGTCCCATTTTTGTCAAATTTCACTTGACAGAAAAAGAAGTGTAATTCTCTTTTTCTAAAATCAGGGTGAAATCCGACAGCAATTAAGCTAATAGGAATCCCAAATTCATCCGTAATGTTAAGTTTTGAAGTTATCATTTAGTTTAAAATTAAGCCTTTTGAATTATACGAAGTTATTGTATTGCTTGCAGATGCAGCTCCCCATGTTGCTTTTACGTCTAGTGCTAATGCGATTGTTGTGTTTATTGTAGTTGTTCCTACTTTAGTCATCGACCAAACACTTTCCACCCCTAATGCAGTTGTGTATCTGAATTCGCCAGTTACACGGAAAGTACCTGACGCTCCAACTGTTTCGCATTTAATTTTTAGTGTTAGTTTGAAACGGGTATTTGTATACGCTGCTCCAAGAGTATTTGCAGAAGAAGTTGAAATATTAGTCCCTCCTAATGTAACATCAATAAGTAATGTGTCGGTTATTACGTTAGACAAAATACCTTCTATTTCAATTTCTTCCATTTTCCCAGCTACCCAAAAGTCAGCAGGAAAAGTAAGTGTCTGACCTGTTACTAGTGTACCTATTAAGCTAGTTGCGGTAACAGTGTTTGTTACTGTTTTAGAATTAGTCTGCGTGAAATGAATATCAGACTCAGATAACCATAACGAATTAGCAGTTGTTGCCCCTTTTCGCTTAAAAATTGTTCGTTGAGACGTTATATGATTAAAATCCCCAAGATTTATTGAAGAAGTGTTTAAAACTCCAGCAATAAATCTAAATCCTGCTAATAAAGCAGTGGGTGCACCTACTGTAAGTTTTGCGGTAGGTGTTGCGGAACTACTTGTATTACCTGAATCTATTAAAACATTACCTAATAAGTCGGTTACAAAGAAATAATATATGTCGACCAACATTCGAACATATCGCCCTTGGAAGATAGATGTTCCATTGAATTCACCGAATTTATGAACCCCACGTTCTCCGTTCGACAATCCGTCACTACTTTCTATAAGAGTAGACTCGACCGCTGTTCCTGCAATGGGGACTTTACCTACATTTAACCAAACTGGGGAATTAAATAAAGTTATGTTGTCTGAATTTCCACTTGTATCTGATATTGTACTTCCCGTACCTTCTTCAATCTCATAGCGTCTTTTTATTGAACCCGTTTGAGGTGGAGATGAAGTACCTGACCCCGAGCCATAAAGTGTCCCAACTTCCCCTACTGTTAATTTCACATCCCAGATAATGATTTGGTCGGATTGAAATAATCCTCTACCACTTCCTAGATTATTATTAGAAACGGTTATTGTTCCGTTCGATGTTGAAACAACACCTGACTGTGTTAACCTCTGAACTCCATCAATATAGAGTTGATAGGAACTAGACCCATTTACCAAACAGATATGATGCCACGTGCTATCTAATAGATTTAAGTTGTCATAATTAGCTCCTAAATTACTTGATACTCCCACATTTACAAAAGATCCTGCAGTTCCTTGTATGGCAATTGTGACATTCCCAACCGTAACTACTCCTTGTGCAAAATTTTGTGCTGAGGGAAATTTAAGCCATACCGAGATTGAAAAAGCAGATGTTCCCGAACTGTATACTCCTGTCCCTGCAGCAGTTCCATATTGCGTACTTCCATTAAAAGAAATTGCCTTCCCTATGCCTCCTGCTTGTAATATGTAATTCTTTAGTTTTAATGTATTAGCAGTTGGAGATCTGTCAAGTTGCGAATAACTTCCATTCGCATTTAGTAGCTTTATTGTTGCACCAGTCCCTTTTATATTTAAGATTTTGTTTGTTCTGTCGTAATAAAAACCTGCTAAATCTTCCCCTATGCCATTTTCCCAAAACAGGACAGCTGTGTTTTGGGAGTTATTTATCTTGTCTGCTTTTGCTGAAATCAAATCGTTCAGCACCTTTCCCTGACGTGCATCCAATACCGAACCAGCAGTCGTAACAGTTAAGACATTTGATATTGCAGAAGCTAGTATGTAGTTGGCCAAAGCTGAACTATCTGCTTTCCCTCCAACAGTCGTAGTCAGTGCTGAAATCAAATCGTTCAACACCTTGCCTTGTCTAGCATCCAATACCGAACCTGCAGCCGTAACAGTTAAGACATTTGATATTGCAGAAGCTAGTATGTAGTTGCTAAGCGTACTAGCTAATGCAGCTATAGCCCTCGAATTTGTAAAATACAAATTAGTCGCTCCCTCTGGCAATGCATCTGTATTCGTGGCCCCCTGCTCCGTCAACTCAACCATTTTGTCGAGTATCATTCGCAATTTATCAGCCCTGGTTCTTCGGCCGCCAGTCAGGATATAATCTTCAATATCTTGTAATATTTCTGCTGCAGTTACTGCCATTATTCAGGTTTTGAGAAGTGATAGCCTAATTCTGTTACACCTATTTTTACCATTGTTTCATATCCAGCGATCAAAACAGGAGTAATGAAAGGAGTTGTTTCGTTTACTTTCACTTGAAATACAAGTCTTGTCATACTTGTAGAAAGTGCATCGTGTTGTGTTACTTGCGCTACTTGAATAGACAAAACCGAAACATTTTGAACGAAAGGAGGCGCAAATCCTAACTTGTTATAAACAGAATTCATTAAAATAGCTCGCACAATACCGGCTAAACGTTGCGATTTTACAGCCGCCAAATAATCGCCTCTTTGTGTCGAGTTTGATTTCGAATTGCAAAACACGTTTATGTTGAAGGTGTAAGTTCCTCGGCTTGCGCCTTGGTTCTCATTGTCATAATCGCCCTTGGCTAACTCAATTGATATGAGAGGAAAATCTGTTTTATCATTTGTGCAAGTGTCTTCAAGCGAAACAGTTGCATTGATGTTTTCGTCAGAAGTCAAAGTGAATTGTTGCGCCACTTCATCGGTCAATATTTCAGCAATTCTATCGCGAATTACTTCAAACGCTTGGGATGGTATAATAGTGTTTATTTTACTCATAATCGCCAAGAATACAGGTAATTAAACCAAGTGTTTCGTCTGGAAACCACTCACGCAATACATAAGTACAATCTGTATTTGTACTATCTTTTACGGTCACTTTGTGGTCAAATAAATTAACTTCTAAGCCTCTCCGAATCGGATAGTCTGGATTTGCTGCCAATACTACAGCTTCTGAAAATGACACGTGAGCCACTTTACTATTCACCGCTTCCCCATTCAATAATACCGCAAGCCTTCTTTTACTGTGCAAGCCTGTAACGGTTACCGTTTCGCCATTGGGAGCGACTAGCAACATCAAAACCCCAAATCCTTCAAGGTCTGTGGTGATTGCTGCAATATCTTGCCTTGCTTGTGCCAGTAAACCCATTTCTTAGTATCAAAAAAGGGGTCATTACAACCCCTTTTTTATTTTAATTAAATAGAACTATTTACTTCTTTGATTTTGCATTTTCCGCAGCTTGCGCAGCTAATGCAGCTTGTTCGTCCGCTTTTTTTTGGGCTTCTTCAGCTTCCAATTGAGCCAACTTTTCAGCTTCTTCTTTGGCAATATTTTCAGCTTGTGCAGCTAATACAGCCTGGTCGTCCGAAATAACTTCCTCTAAAAAACCTTTCTTCACCAATTCGTCTACATTCTCGAATTCTTCTTCAGAATGCGGATTCTTATCTTCTATGATTCGGTTTCCTAAAGCGGAAACCGAAATCACATTATCTTTTAGCTTGAACGTTCTCATTACGCTACTACTTTTACAGTGTACAATTGATCAATTGCAACAGGAATCGCAATACCGGCAGAAGACACCTCAAAATCGTGAGTACACAATCTTTCGTCTGTGAAATCCTTGAATACGTAATCACCTTGGATTGGCACTTTGCCACCAGAAGTAAGCAATTGAGGCACCGCACCAAACGCAAGTTTGAAACGTGGAGTAATTGGTACTAAGGTAATTTTCTTTGGATCGATGTACGGCTGAGCTACGTTGCTTGCATCGTCATACGATTGAGGATAGCTAAACAACTGCACTTTGTACGCTCCGCAAGTGATTGTGCCATGGTAGTTTGCTCCTGTCATGCCATCCCTTACAGGACCTTGAACTGAATCCAAAGCCATGTTGAAAAGGTTTTGGCGTGTTGTAAACACCGTGTTTTTCAACAAATCAGCCAATGCAGTACTTCCACAAATGGCGTTGAAAATGCCGTCTGATGCTTTTCCTTTTTCACGCATGAAAGTACAGCCAGCTTCTAATACCACGAACGGATCAACGTTGTTGGCAAAATAATTGCCCGAACCCAAGTCTACAAGTGATCCAGCCTTACGCTTGAAATCAATACTTGTAGCTGATTTCAATGTCACAATACCAGTTTGTAATACTTGTGCACACTGCAGTTCGTAAGCTCTTTCAATCTTCTCACGTAACGTGGTAAGATTGTTAGCCACATCGTCCAAAAACGCACCGAAAGTGGCATCGTTTATTTCAGTTCTTGCAAACAAAGAGTTGTACAACTGCAATTCTGTTGCATCGAAATATTCTTTGTAAAGAGGTGGAATGAAAATCTTTTCAGTAGCCTTACTGAATGAGTTTCTATTTCCTTCCGTTCCTCGAACCACGTCCACAGCGACTTTTTCAAGGCCTCTTTGAACTTCAATCGAAACCTCTAACGTGTTAGAAGTAACGGTAGGGAAGAATGTGCGAAGGAAATTTGTAGGTACAGGTTTTGATCTGTACACGTCAATGAGCATCTTGGTAAAGAGTGCTCTGGCATCAACGGTTTGAATAGATGGCATTTCGTTTTAATTAAATGGTTGAAAATTATTGATTGTCTGCAATGGTGTTTTCAACACTTGGTACCAAACGAATACCAACAGTATCACTTGCAATACGGTCACGAATGCTACGGCTCGAAATAACAGTTGCAAGCGTGTCTGCGCCTCCAAGAATAACTGCGCTTTCTACTACGTCACCGTAATTGCAGAATGCTAATTCTTGTGTTGCACCGTTTGCCACTACATAATCTTCTGCCAAAACACCTACTGGAAACTGAGAGCCATCCACTGCGCTGGAAACATGTGGAAGTAGTTTTTGAGTCGCACTAATGCGGCCCATCAAAGTACCAGCCGCCAACGTTACTGCCGACCCTGTACTATTAGTATAATCAGCTTTTGCATAACGGTTATCAAAGATGAAAATCCTTGAAAAGTCCATTTGCACAATCGCCACATTACCTGTATTCACTGGAACTGAAACACTTGGCATGATTTCTTATTTTAAAATGTCTAAACTTTTTTTCGTTGCTGCTTCAAATTCGCTCAAAGCCTTGCTTTTTGCCAATTCTTGCTCTGTTTTGCCTGTTGCGGCTGCTTCGTCAGCACCAGGTACAAGTGCCGGAGCATTGTCTTTCGATAATTTTGCCAACGCATCAGCCGAGAATCTTTTTAAAGCGAATTCGCTCATGGCGGTTTGGCTTACGTTTGCACCGGCTTGAATTCCAGTTGTAACCGCTTTAGCATCCACTTCTACGAATGCCAACCAAGCACCAACACGGTCACGCTCGGCCATTACGCCTTCTTGTACCGCAGCTTTGAATACATCGGGGTGCTTTGACCTCAATTCATCTATAGTCATCGTTTTTTTATTTACTTGTTCAACTGTTGTTTGCGTGGCTACCGTAGCCATCACCTCATTAATATTATCGTAATGCGCTTTGGCTTCTTCGGGTGTTAAAACAACGACCTTATCCACCAAGCCAATTTTCTTTGCTTCGGCTCCAGTGAGCCAAACATCTATTCTTTTTGTCGGGTCGAAAACATCATCAAGCGTGTAGCCTGTCACTGTCTTAAACTTGTCAACATTGATTCTCGATTCTAATGCTTTTCTCAAATCGGCATTCATCGAATTGAGCATGGCTTGGTCTTCCTCTGTTTCAGTAGGTCCATCAGCTCTATGAATCATAATTCGTGAAACGTCCAATGCTTCAACTTTCCCCTTTTTGCCATAAGCAAGCAAAAAAGCCCCCAAAGAAGCCGCAAGGCCGTCTACTTTAATCGCAACGTCACCATGTTCACGCATTTTGGCACAAAGCCCCCAACCGCTCACAGGTCCACCACCTTCAGTTCGTAGGCGCAATGTTACCTCTTGCCCCATGTTTTCGTCTATCTGAGAAATCAGACTTTCGGCTACGAATGAGTAGATTGGACTGTATAGGTATAGTTCTTTCGGCATTGCGTAATAAAATTACATTTGCCCATAAATTCTCTACAACCAAATCCCCAAAATGGGGAAATTTTGTAGATTTGTGTATGGGAAATTCGGCAGATAAAAATAAACAGGTTTACGAAATCAGGATAAAAGTCGTTTCGAAAACACTACACGATGAACTTATGAGCATTGCCAAGCATCATAGCGTATGCGTGTCTAGTTTTTTGAAGCCCAAAATTAGAGAGATAGTAGATAGCTACCCTGATAGGATCCGTAAACCTATAGAGTAGCTAAATCATTAACTTATTCTTTACCTGTTGTACTTACATCAGGCACAATAGCTATTCCTAAATTGGTAGCTTTTTTTATTTCTTCTGAAAATTGCGCCATGTTTTCCATTGCTTCGCCTCCATTCAATCGCTCGGTTGCGGCTTCTATGGTGGTCAATGGAATATGATCGGCCAATATTCCAAGCTTGCGTCTTTCTGCGTTAACTTCTTTCAATGGGTCAATATGCGGAACGGCTGGACCAACCCACCGGCAACAACGATATGCTTCAATCACATTTTCGTTATTTTGCATTCTTGCCTTGATGTAGCCAGGTGCTTGTACTTTGTTTCTTAAAATCTGCAATTCAAGCCAAAGATTGAAAATTGGCTGGTTGAATTGTTCCGAGAAATCAGATCGTTCTACATTTAACGTATGCTCCCAATCTTTCAAAGCGGCACGGCTTGCGCTGAAATTAGAATCGTATTTGCTTAACGCAACTTCAGGCGGAATGCCAATAGCAGCGCACACAATCCCGATGTTGGTAGTATAGAAATCCTTGAAAAACAAATCTTGTTTGCTCTCCATGGCCTTCACTTTTGCCCCAATTGGCATTTTGAAAACTTGCTTGTTTGTACTTGCCGAAACACTACTTGCCAGTGCATTTCCTGCCGCATCTACTGGCAACTGGTCGGTTGCTCCTGGTCTGAAATTTGAAGCACTCGCCAAGCGACTGGTTAAAGGATTTTCGCCTGTACTTGTCACATCGTGTTCAAAGAAATACGGCACTTTCGAACGTTCTTCGGCACTTCCTACGCTCGCTTCTTTGTATCTGTCGAGCTTCGCCAGCGTTTCCATAACGGTAGAAATCAACGGCATGCCTCGCATACTTTCAAGGCGATATTCTGAGCCGTACACCATGTAAGCCATTAACAAGCCCGAAGCCCCTTTTGCAGGAATACGTTCAAACTTATAATTCCAATCTCGCACATGGTAGGCTACATGTTGGCCGCTTGCGTCTACTTCAATACCATTCTTGATATAGTTGCCATTAGAATATCTATTTGGGGAAATCTCAGAACCGCCATCGGGCGAGCAAACATGTGCACCATCTACCAACTGTACTTTCACGTTTTGGTCAATCACACGCAATACTACCAGTACATCACCGCCTAGTTTTGCATTTGTGTAGGCCCTTTTTTGCAAGGCCCCAAGGGTTTTCATTCCTGAATAATCGCACGCTTTCGAATTGGAATAAATACTCCAAAGAGCCTCCACGCTTTCGTTGAATTTCTGATCAACCGTAATTTGGTCAAAAGACAAAATCAATTTGCTTGGCTCAGATTGTAATTTCAAACCAGTACCAATTACCCAAGTACGAAACCGCTTAATGACCGTTTGGGTTATTTCTGATTCTAAATAGCTTTGCCAACTTCTCGCACGCAAAGTAGCGTAGTCAAGAATATAACTCTTCACAGGCCCTACTTCGCCAAGGTTCTTTTCGCCATTGAAAGAATGAGTGAAAAGCATTCGCCCACCTGTTCCGCCATCAAAAGAAGCCGTGTACTTATCGCTTTTTATGATTTCAACTTCAAGGTTTTCTTTTGCCTCAATCGGTTGTTTTGCTTCTTGTTTTGGTTTATCCCAAAACTTTAAACTGCTGAATGTTAATTCCATATCTATACAAAATTTCTACCATCTACTAACCTAATCACACGACCAGTAACATTTGTTACTAATCTTTGTCGGTACATTTGATTAAGCTTTTCCAAGCCTTCTATTGTTTTGGTCAATGCGTTTGGATCACGGTAAACCGTGTCTATTTTCACCTGACCATCATCCAATCTATATTCATCAAAATGCCCCGTTAAAGTGGCTTTCTCCATTGCTGCCAACATGGACAGAATAATAGAATCAATCCGATCTATTCGCTCTTTTAGCGTAGCCGATGTTTGTAGGTATTGCGATATTGAGGTATATACTACCATGATTTACAATGTTTTAATCTCGTTTATTTTTGCGGCTGAAATATCCAACGAAACAGCAACAGGAACATAAGGCGTTGGCACCGTACCAGGCACAAGTCCATTGACATAAGCATTCAGTAGTGAAAGATTAGCCGCTATTGCATTAAGGTTTTGGTTTATCAATCCAACTTCTGTTTGCAATCCTGCATTCAGGGGCGTGTATCTTACTAGGTTATGAGTATTTCCTCCTATTTCGCACGTGCCGTTTGCCTTTTGCCAGATGTAGAACTTCAAAACTCCGCTTGCATCAGTCGAAAATGTACGGTATTCGCCAACACCAGCCAGCGCATTCTTGTTTAAATAGCCAATAATTACGCTTTTTCCCTTTTCGGACGTTTCAGAATACACCGCCACCATGTCTTTAATTGGCACCGAATCAACGCCATACGGTGCTACCTGAATAGGCGTGAGTGTGTCAGACAAACCAAAACGCAATATTTTTACCACTCGCCTTTTGAGCGAATCTATACTGGTTGATATGGTTTTTGCTAGTTGCATCTATGCACTATTTTTATGAACATCCACAAATACATTTTTAGGCTCTAATCCGTTGTATACTTCAGGAAGAACACAAGAAAGCGTTGCCGTAAGTGATTTGCTATTACCCCGATAACGAACAGATTCAACAAAGAAATTCGTTTTTTTGTACAGATAACATTCAGGAGCCGTAACCGAAACAATACTATTTGGCTTCAAAATCTTTCCGTCAATTTCCCAACGATCGGTTTCGATCGTAAGTTTTATGTTCTTCAATTCGGCTGCAAGCGCATTTTTTGCCGCTTCTTTGGTCGAAAGGTCATCCCCACTTGTTTGAATGATAGTTCTAGGTCGGTACACAATCGGGACGTATGGGTTTTTGATTGTGTACTGCCCTGCGTTTCCTCCGTCCGAATCGGCTTGCTTCATTACTGTAATGTCCGAGTGAAGACCTTGCCCGTTGAAATTCAAATCTATTTGCGTAGCGTTCAACCCTTCTTCATAATGCATGATTGGGGCTTGTTTGGCTTTTGCTTCAGTGAATAACAAACTCCCTTCCTCGTTATGAGTAATCACAATATTGCGCTGTGTAGCCAACTCGGTGAGGTAGTTTTTGATCGATTGCGATTGATTAGCCGTACTAGATTTATACACTTTGTCCATTCGGCTTGCCACTGCAGTATCTACCACCATTTTCAACTTGAAAGGATCAAGAAACTTACTCGCAATTTGGCGAAGGCTCAGCCCGTCAGATTGAAGGGGATAAAACGCCACAGGTATTTCGCAATCTTCCAAAACACCTGTTTTTGAATAACCGCTAAAACTTACTAGTGCTGGCGTAGCCGTTTTGGTAAAGCTTTCGGAAATGATAAAGCCACTGACAAGCAATTCACCATTATGCTCAATGCTGCATTCATGAAAATGAGAAACACAGGCTAATTCTTTGTGATCTTGATTTTTAGGATCAAAATAAAACGAAAAATTAAAAATACTGGCAACAGAATCATATCGCAATTCTAAGTCGAAATCGCTAAAGAACTCAATCTTTCGAATTTTGATTCTATCGTTTATTTTTAAAATCATAATTTTTTAGTTGGGTATTCTCTTAAATCCACTGAAAATGAAGGTCTTTTAGGTGTAGGTGTTTCTGTCCTATTTGTTAGCAATTCAAAGAATCTTAATGGTGAAAAATGCATTTCCAATTCTTTTCCTTCTAAAGAAAATGTAACTACAATTTCTTCTTCATTTTTAAATGATATTTCAACATTTTGCTTTGCTATAAAAGCATTTTCTATTTTATTTTTAAATTCTGACATATTATTTACACATAATAAACTATTGTCCTTCCTTTCCTTACTTGAAACAATTCATTCAAGCTGAAATTATTGTTTGCCATCAATTCGGCAATGTTCGCATCACTTGGATCGAGCGTATAAAATCGGTGCGTGAGGCCTATGATATTTGAATCTTCAGTTAGAATAAAACTTCGTTGCTGTTTTGCCCCAAGCGCAATAGTAAACAGGCTCGAAATAGTATTGTTGAATAACGTACTCAACGCAATCATCGAATTAGCATCGGGAATGTATGAATCAACTTCGCCCCCATTATCACTTTGCAACACGTCCATGTTTGCCACAAACGATGTGTAAGAAGTAGTCAACTGGTCTATTACTTTAATAACATCGTTTCTATTTTTATAATCGCTTTCAAGTGGCTTGATACTTGCCAACGCCATGGTCGAAAGGATATTGATGCTATTCGATTCAAATATTTTTTTCGATGGTTTCTTGGTAATGGTACTTACTTGTAGATTCAGTGTATCAAACTGATCCTTCAACGCAGCCATTCGATCTTGAACACTTGCCGTGAACAAAGCTGGCGCATTAATAAGCGACTGAACCGCACGCATAGCACTAGAAGCGGCCGAAGTTGCTTTCTTCACCGCACTATTTGCCTTTTGAAACAGTTCAAAATAGGCTTGCGCCTCGGCTGCTAGTTGTGTTATTTTCGCCCCAATCGCATTTAGTTTATTGACTGTCTTGGTCAATGCGCTCACATCGGCAGGGCTTGGCGTTTGGTCAAACGAATCAATAACCAAACTATCAAGATTTTCTTTGTCTAGCTCTATATTATCAATCGGATCAACAACAGATTTCGGGTTGTCTTCTGTGATTGTTTCAATGACCGTCCCTGTGATTTTGGTCACGTTGTAGTTGGTATTGTCAATGTCTAGTCCAGTTGGTTGTACAATTATATTTCCGTATAAAGGATGCGTAATTGTCCATGGCCGTCTATCGTTCGCAGAGGCTAAAAAAGATTCTGTCAAGTCAAGATGAAATTCGTCTTGAAAGTATATTTCAAGGCCGTATTTGTTGCCTTTTGGACGGCCACGTTTTACGAGCGTTCCATCTACATTAGGAAAATCAAACTCAGCAATGTTGTATTCAATCTTCTTGACTGCATTTAGCCAATTAGGGCGGAATTCACTTCCATCACTAAAAGTAATTACATAGTCGCTCTGTATTTTTTCTATCCAGCTCATTTCAGTCTAGCAATTTGTTTTTCGGCCTGTCTGATATACCATTCTTCAATATTGGAAGCGGATTTCATCGAAGCAATATGCATGAATCTAGTAGAATCTACTTTTACTGAACGGTTGCTTTTTACGATGTAAAGCTTTCGCATTTTGAACTTTCCATCCTTTGTTTTATTGGTTGAATTAATCTTCCAAAGTATTTTATTGCCATTTTTGAAAATCGCATTTCCTAACACAAAACCACCACGTCTAGCCATCGCCACTGCATGTGCAAACTTTTGTTGTGGGCTTTTTCCTGAAACCTTCGAAGCATCTATGATTTTACCAGACACTTGGCCTGTTTTCCCTATTCTGAAAGCAGAAGTAACATTTTTACTATTACTGCTTCCAATTCTAGCATCAGGCAAGGGAATAAAAGAACGGCCTCCAATTCTTCCGCCATTTTCTTGCTGCTCTAAATCAGAAACCGCATTGTTTTTAGAATGATCTTTCAGTCTGGTATCGGTAAAACCGATAGTGGCCGACATTGAATCAATCTTAAATCCTGTCGCTTTGCTCACGCTCGAATTGGCCCTGAAGAAATTTGGCGAACGTTTTTCAAATGCTTTGTTGGCACTTTCTGGCATGGTGTTGCTTTTCACATCAAAAGCGGCATTGTTCAATGTCTCGCGAATTGCAACAGGTAACGCAGAGCGGTGTATCTTCTCCAAAATATTGGTGAAGCGTATCACTGCATCTGTGTTAATGTCTAGTTTCATATTGGCTTAACAAAACGAAAGCTTTGCACTGCTTTTTCTTTCGTGTTTACTTCAAAATGAGCCTGAATAGCTTTCTTTTGCTCAATCGACTGCTGTGCAAATGCCTCAAACTTGGGGCAATTAGTACTAAATCGTTTTGGGTACATCAGATGAATAATCTACCTATTACAAATGCTAGGATTAGGAATAAAATACCCAAAGCCCACCGACCAGCTATATCATACCAATGCGTTTTAAAAGTTTCTTTTACAAATACTTTTTTATTTAACTCAGTATGCAAACGGTATATTTCTAGGTTTTTAGAATTAATTAGTTTCTGCTCTTTTGTGCATTCACAATCAATTTCTAAATCCCCCTTTTCGTTTTTGGTAATAGATACAATCGCCTTTTTGCTTTGCTTCTTAATCCCTTTTTTAAGGCCCTTTTCAAACTCCTTAGAATATCCATCAGGACAAGGGTTTTTGATCGTAACCTTTACCGAATCGCCAGCCACTAGTATGGTATCTACTCGCAATACTTCTTTTACGTAAATACTGTCTTTTGTCTTATTTTCTTCGGATAAAACAGGGCATTTGGGGCCACATGCACTTAGTAAAATGCAAAAAACAACCATCATTTGCATTCCCGTTCCGCTTCCACCATTTGGCATTTTAAAGCCAAGTAAGCCTATGCCAATAAGCAGCGCAATACTTGCCTGTGTCCAGTCTGCTTTGTCGATAAAAACAGAAGCAATGGCCGCTATAATGATTACCAAGCCAATAAGGCTTTCAATCTTTCCTTTTGTGATATTTCCCCAATTAAACATATTTGTATTTTAGAATTAAATAAGCCGCAAACAACAACCAAGCCCACACAAAAAGACACACTCTAATCATTGAAGGAATTTCTATTCTATTACTTCTGTTCGTAGAAAATGAATACCAGCGATATTCAGGTACATCTATACGCCTTCTCGTTTCAAAATATGCCGCATCATGCACAAGTGGGTACGAAAACCAGACTACTAGTATCACCATTACCTTATCCCATATATTGGAAATGCCAGAATCCAGCAAGTAAAGACTGCAAACGCACACAATTAGTGCGATATAAAGCACATGTTCATTCCACTTAAATGCATCACTCCCTTTACGAGAATACAAAACACCCTCTACAATGCCAGCCAAAATGATATAGGCATACAATGCGCCAAATGCTTGTGTGAATGCGTAAATCATACCTTTTTGTTGATAAATAGCCCATACCCAAAAGCTAAATCAGTACCAATCAAAATGCTTTTGCCGATCCACGAAATTGGGTCAAGAAATGGAGTCGTAGCAAAAAGCCAAACAGTCCCAATCATTACACACGCAAACACTACAAACAAAATAGCCTTTCTCATGATCTTACTTTTTGAAATATGTAAATAGTGAGTCAGTAGATAAACCTTTTTTCCATGGTGAATGGCCTCCAGTTTGATAGTAGGTTGTGAACAGAGGGACATCGATGTCCCTCTGTTCACAACTATTTATATGCTTAATTAGGTTTTTTGTGATATTGGGTGAAATCGTCTTATCATCGAGACAATGATAGGTCGCTACTTTTTTACCAACTAGGATGCATTTCTCTGAAGCTGTAAGGGTTATAACAGGGGCAAACGTGGCAATTCCTGCAAATGGATAGTTTTTAATATAAGTACATACACCTTCACCACCTCCACTGTAGCCAATTACGAAAATACTATCTTGGTTTATTCTGTATTTTAGAGCAATTGAGTCTAAGAATTCTTTGTACCAGCCCTTGTTACTCCACTGAGGTTTATAGCCGTTTGTTTGCGGACTGATTACAACAAACTCACATTTCAAACCTTGATCCAGTTTCGCATTTATAAAACTAGTGCGCAGATTATCAGGGGTCAATGTTCCTTTTTGCCCATTCCCGTGGCAACTAATGATCAAGGGATATTTAGCATCTGTTTTATAATAGCTGTCTGGCGTATAGGCTAGATACCCAATTTTGAAAGGCTTCTGTAAGGTTGTGTCTCTTACATAGGTTTTCAATGTAACATATTCCGTTGTTTGCTTTTTGCGAGTTTGTGCGAACAATCCTGATACGAACAATCCTGATACTGCGATAAGAATAAATAATAGTGTTTTCATCATTTTTATAGTTTTAAATAGTTTCTAAGATTACGCCTCCTGCTTCTTGGTACCACTCTTTGCATTGTTCAATTGAATGTGTTGGCTGGCCATATAGTGCACCTGGTAAGCTGGCCCACGTAGTTGCACATTTTTTCAAAGCATGCATAAAACCGCCATTCATCAATATTTGCAGGCAATTGCGTTGACTAATCAACTCGGCTGCAAATAAATCTTGGGTGTGTGGCCTAAAGTCATTCATCCCTAATTTTTTTACCAAATCGTCATACGTACTGCCTAAAAACTGGTAAGCTCCTGCGGCATCGGTGCGCTGTATTCCTCGCCCAACGTTGAATTCGTAAGGTATTTTTGGGTGCTTATCAAACGACTTGAAACGCCTTGTATTTCTTGGGCTTGAACCAAATAGATAGTTGTACCCATCTTTTGCGGCTGTGCCTTCACACTTGCGTATAGTCATAAGAAAAGCCTTAACGTTGGTGTTCATCAAGGCTTTTTCTAAGAAGAAGATATGTTCTTTACTTGCCATTATTATTATTTATTGTTTCTAGCCTAATAACACGCTCTTTTATTTCATGAAATTCAGATTCAGTTTTTAATTGCTTAAATTCATCATGGTACCCTTTTATTATAAAAGCAGCTATTGCCGTAATGATACCAATAGCATATTCGCCAATTTTCCAAATTAACGACCAAACATCTTGTGCTTCACTCATTTACTAAATCCATTTTTTAGAAATTGGGCTATTTGAATAAAAATACAACAGCCTTTTTCTTGATTTAAAACCTTTCCCCATTAAGGGGAACAAAAAAGGCAACTACTTCCAAAATGGAAACAGTTGCCTAGTGCAAATACTAAACCTTAATCAGACAGAAAAATAGAGAACTAAATATAGTTATTTTCTATATTTTTATGATTCTAATAGATTTTAATTATAAATTATAACATTTCTCAAATTATTCCGTTATAAAACAAAAAGGGTGTAGCAAAACACTACACCCTTTTTATACTAGACATTAAATTATGAAAAAGTTATTTACCATTTTGCTGCTATCAGCAATAAGCTTCACTGCAAGTGCTGTAAGTTGGAAATTTTACGGTTCTTCTTTTTCAAAATATGTGAAAAGAAAAGAAACCAGCGTATTTGTTGTTTTCCCTGACTCTGGCACTGTCGAACTTGGGTCAAGGCAGTACGTGCGAGTGATGCAATACGGTAGCTACCACTCTGGTGACAAAATGAGTTTGACTATCGAACACATCAACCCTAATGGTACGCTTTCGGACAAAGATACGTTGATCAGAATACAATATGATTTGTGGTGGAGTGCGCTACCTTTTGAGCCAGACATGTGCAAAAAGGTGCATTTCAATATACCAGACAAGTACAAAACGGGTAAGTTTCAAGTCACTTGGCACGGCTACACTACCGATGTCACACAAGGGTATATCAGCGACAATACTACAGGCATTGAAGACGAATACTTAGCCAATGAAAACATTGCTTCTGTTTCGTATTTCGACCTCAACGGCCACCAAAAAGAAACGCCCGAGCCAATGTCAGGCGTTTTTATCCAACGGATAGTTTATGTTGATGGTAGGGTAAGGAGTAGGAAGGTATATTTTTTGTAAATTGGAGCTACCTATTTAGCACCGACATGAGAATAACGGTAGAAAACGATTTAAAAGAACAATGTTCTATAAATTTGACGGAAAACAACTCCGTCATTCTTCAAGAAAACGGATTTCCTGCGTATGTATTCCCATTTACAATAGAACAATTCAAAATGGCCATAAACTACCTTTATGGATTGCCAAAGCAAAACCTAGCCAATTCCTCTACTTCGTCCTGAACATATTTGTGTAGATTAGTTTCCGAGAAGTCGCAAAGCATTCCATCTTGTGTTTTTTTAAACTTAATCTTTGCCATGTTTTCCTGCAATTTTGGATGTGTATCGGCTAATTTGGTCAACAACAGGTCAAACTCACTCTTTCTAGAAAAAAAATCTTTGTGCATATTTCGCAAGGTTTCCTCTGCAATTTATGTATGCAATGGCTCTCGACAATAAACTAAAAAAGCCCGATTTTATGTCGGGCTTTTTTAGTTTATAGAATAATGTATTAATGTTCCAAAACGCAACTGAAAGACAAATTAAGTGTTTCGCCAGCAACGATAGTACTATCTAGTCTAGGGATATTTACTATTAAATCTCCTGAAGAATCAGTTGTGAGATATATAACCCCTCTGCGCAATGTGGTTATATGAATTGCAGATGTTCCAACGCTCGGAATCGCTTGTGAAATTTTTGAGCTTTTATACCCGTTTTGCAATTTTACATACACTTGCGAGGTTTGATCTGATTCTGATAATAAATGAGAAGCAAGCCCCGCAGAAACGGTAATATTTAGTGTAACATTTAATTGCGTTACTTTTGAATTAACTGGATTTACTGCATTTACTAATGTTGAAACCATTGTCAAATTAGTAGTATTATCGTAATCTTTTAGACTACTAATAATATTTCCACTTACATTTTCATACGGAGGCAGTGTTTGAAATGATTTTACGCTCGACTGATTATAATTAGCAATCCCACTTCCAGCCGTTCCATTGGTCAAGTAAATAGTCCCAGGCTGTGTGGTCGCATTTATTTTAAATACCAACGTTTCGCCCAAAATAGTGACTACGGTAGCGGCTGGCACTTTGTAGATGATACCATTGTAGAAAATAGCCCCAGTTGTAATGGTACTAGAACCTGGGATTGTAGCCGAAACCACGCAACCCCAAAGTACAATCAAATCATTAGTTGTATAGCCACCGATCAATCCTTTGATAATATCCTGTGCAAAGGCGTAGTTTCCTGCCGTGATCAATGCTTGGTACAACTGAAAACCGTTCGTGGCATCGTCTGGCAATCCGTTGGCAGTGAGCCCCGATTCAGCAAATAGCTTTTCGAAAAACTGGTGCATGTCTCCGTAGGTATCCACGTTCACTGGCGTTCCGTTGTTGGTGCCTGTGTTGTCTTTTACTGCCCCGTATGGAAACTGAGCATTAGGAGCGGTGACGTTGGTTTTATTTTGTAATCTTTTCATACTAGACGTAGTTAATGAATAATAATGCGACTGTGTTTAATGGTTTGAATTTTAGGACCAGTTCGCGAAACTCACGTTCTCGGCTGGCTGGTACACTGGCAAAC
Organism: Odonthalia washingtoniensis; assembly: GCA_032358235.1. Classification (NCBI taxonomy): domain Eukaryota; phylum Rhodophyta; class Florideophyceae; order Ceramiales; family Rhodomelaceae; genus Odonthalia; species Odonthalia washingtoniensis. The sequence continues at coordinate 9,777 of JAULBU010081345.1, read as the reverse complement.
GAACCAGCCGTAACCCCACCAATAAAAAAGGTACTTCGTAGGGTGCCTATTTGGAAAGTAAGATCATCGGCAGCGGTGACATGGTTGGCTATTTTGGGTTTGTACACATAGTATTGGCCGTGCTGCACATCGCCAAGTTGAATATCGCCATGCTGGTTGTAGATCAATTCAAACAGGGCAGGAGGGTAAATATCCTCATGTTGTTCGTCTCCCATCTGATACAAGCCATGCTGGTTGCCAGTGGCGGCCAATAGTTCTAGTGGTGTTTTGGTCACATAACCGCCCATTCCATCCGAAAACCTGTTTTCGTGTATGTAAACGCCAAATCCAGCTAATTGTAATTGACTTTGTATAAACTGCCAATGACTACGGGCTGGTTGCTTGCCTGGGTAGTTCATTTTTCGTTGTATAGCCGCCTTTCGGTCGGGCAGGGTTACATCGGTATTGGTTATTAAACCTAATCTTCGCTCCCAAGCCGTTGCATCTGCTGTCGTAAAATTGGCATTGTCAGGCAAGGCGCTGTCAAACGTGCTTTGGATATCGGCTATTAGTACGGCTTTTTGTGTGGCAATGGCTCGGTGCATGGCTTCTTTATAGCCATCTACCACCATCTTGAACGCTCGGCCAGTAGGGTACAGCTGCGCCACCAACGCCATTAGTTTATCCAACATACACAATGGTGTTTAAGTGTGGTATATCGCCAAAATCAAACAAGAAAGATGTTTTTGCCACGCCATCTATAGTAAACGTGACCGAATCGAAAGAACTACCAGGCGCAGCCGCCAACACAGCCGAAATTATTTTGTTGATGTCCAGCACATTATTACGATCAGCGTACACATCGGCACCAGATACATAAGGCCGTATTTTATTTACCTCAGTATCTAATACCGATTGGATCAAAGATTCTAACCCTGAATCTCTGTTTGCAAAATTGGTAAACGTAATCACAACCTCACGCAACGTGACCGGCAACACATTCACCATAAATACCCCAAGCGGCCTCCGACCACGCTCGGCCAGTTCCAGCGTTTCATCAGGATTGTATTCAATGCACTCGGCTGCTTCTAGCAATATACCACTGGTAGGCACACCGTTATTTACGTTGGCTTCAATGAATACATTCACCTCATTGGTAGCGTTCGCCTTGGTGTAGGCATAGGCTTGTACTACGCCCGTAGCATCTCTGGCCCATAGTCGGTAATCGGATGCACTACCGCCTTGCGGTTCTAGCCTGTAGCTGGCCAATGCTCGGCTACGGTATTGCTCGGTGGTTTCGGCTGGTACGGCTGCTTGTGTTTCGGCACTTACCACCGCACCGGCATCAACCAATGGCATGGGTGCCGTAGCCGTGAGCGTATCGCCTACATTAAGTGTGCTATCACTCCCTGCTTCTAGCGCACGCACATTTATCGTGTCAGTAGTTGCGACAAGGGCGTAGGCATCATCAAGAATGTACAACTTGCCAGGGCTTGTGCTTCCATCATCACTTTTGAAAGTCATAGACGCAGGAACTACACCGCCAATGGTGCCAGTAATGGTGATATCGTACTTTCCTGCTCTCGCTGCATTAGGTCCTTCGCCTAGTTTGATTCTTCCAAATCGTTCAAGCGTTCCGCCCAATGCTTCAGGATCGGCCGTGTCTATGAATATGTTTTTTTGAACGATTCCAAGCGACAAATAAATAAGCTTATCCTTTGCTGCCAACACCGCAGCAAGCGCACGCAAAAAGTTCTTACCAACCAGTGGAATAGAGCCAACTAATTGTAGTTCGGACTGCAATCCGTTAAGATAAGCGGTATAAAGTGCTTGTAGTGTAGGTATAGTGACCATTATCCGAAATAGAAATCATCGTTAAAATCTTGCAAAACAAAGTCGCCATCCACAATCAAGCGTTTGAAATTGACAATCTTCACCCTTTGCCCTGGCTTCTTGGCATCCAATACAATTTTCAATTGAATACGATCATCTGAAATGATGGTAATGCTTACCGTAACGGTTACAAAGTCTTTCAAGAATGCCAAATCTGCTTTTGCAGCCGCTTCTAGTTCTACCCTGCCCGAACTGGTAAGAGCCACCGTTTGTAGCTTCTTTTCAAACAGCGAATTGAACTGAATACTCTGATTGGATGGCATTAAAAGATTATTTCCCCACCAATCAAACGACTCTTCTGTATCGATCAGGTTCTTGGAAGGAAAGCCAACATTACCACCAAAAAGAGCCAAATACACTTGATTTTCGAGGCCGTCAATCATGACTAAGTCCCTGCCTTGTACTTGCAAGTCCCCACCGTTGAGCGTTTCTAATACAACTAAATCCATTATTGCCCCCAAGTTGAAGTTAAACGAATTGATTGCCCACCGCCATTCAATTTCATAGGCTTGTCGGTGTTGTTGTTGATGTCGAGCGTAGCCTTGCTGTTATTTGTTTGCTCAATAATGCGCTGGCTGAAAGATTCTTGTCGTGTAAGTTCTGGATTTACGGCCTGTTTGGTTTCTGTACCGCCTGCATCCAGTTTCACGCCAATATCATTTCTAAATTGGTCGATGGATTTGGAAGCATTGGCCGCCCACTCGAAACCAGTGAGGTTTGCAATGATTTTCAATACTTGCTGCAAAGGCATAAGCACACTATCAATTATTGCCATCCCAATAGCTTTGATCCCGGCCATAAAACCACCTTTGGTAAATGCCTCAGTGATTCTATCCCAATGCGAAATGAAGGATTTAACCAGCAAAATAGTAGCCCCAAGTCCAGCCAAAATAGGAGAAAAGAAGATGGCAAGAATAGACAACGTATAGGTAAGAGCTGCGCCCCATTCGTTCCATTTGTCCGACACAAGGGCAATGACTCGATAAGCCAAATAAAACGCCCCAACGATCAGCCCAATTGCAGCCAAAACTAACAAAATAGGCCACAAGAAAGCCCAAATAGCGGCCACGGCTCCCCATACTGCCGTAGCAAAAGACCAAACAGCCATTGCACTGTTATAAATCGCTACTGCAAAAGAAATGGCTTTGATAAATAACAAAAGCCCGATGTAAATTTTCAAAACCGTAACAATAGTGTCGAAGTTTTTGTACAAAAACTCCACCGCTTTGGCTATGCCTGTTATGAATGCTTTTATTTTTGCTGAAATCAATTCTTTGTTTGCCGCAGCCCAAAGTTTCACCTTATCGGCTATTTCAATCGCTTTTAAAGCGTATTCTTTCAATATTGGCAGAAAAGCAGTACCAAATTCAGCAGCCGCCATTTTCAGGCCATCGCTCAAACTAGAAAGCACACCGTTAAATGTCTCAGAAGAAATAATCATTCCTCGGTAAAACATGCCACCTTTCGAAGTCATGGTTTCAAAAGACTTAGTAAGGACGGAAAGAGGCACATTTCCTTTTGAAATAGCAGCAAAAAGTTTGTCGGTTGCCTTTTCGTTGCCGTACATTTCCTTCGCCATTTGCTGAAAGATAGGCACGCCAGCTTCCGCAATAATATTCAAAGATTCAAGTGTTACTTTCCCTTTCAAAAGGGCCTTAGAGTAACCAAGCGTTACCCGTTGCAATTTGTCCACATTGCCACCGGCTGTATCTCCAAGCATTCGGAAAGTAGCGACCGTTTTTTCAAGATTGCCGTTCATGAGCGGCAACAACGTAGTCGCTACGCTACTAATATCTTGAAACTCGAACGGTGTTTTTGCCGCTTCTATGTTTAGCATGTTGACCAGCTTTCGGGCCTTATCGGCACTGCCTAGCACGGGGGTAAAATAGGCGGTTACGTCCTCGATTTTAGCCGCTTCGGTCACGAAAGACTTTACTGCAAGCGTAGCCAAACCCATCGCGCCCACAATAGCATAGTTTCCCATACCGCCAGTAAGTGCCGAGAAAGCACTTTCAGCCTTCGCACCAACATTTCGAATACTACGATCGGCACGATGTGCAAAAGCCGCTATTTTACCCGACATAGCCGCCAACGGGGCCGACATTTTGTCGATCGCTGTGAAGATTGTAGGGATAGTAAAAGCGGCCATTACGTTTGTTTTTTTGATTTAGATTCTATTTCGTTCGACACGAAAACAATGTCTTCGTAGATAAATTCAATGCCAGCAGGGTCGATCGAGTCACAAAAAAGGCCGCTGATACAATCATACGGCCAGTGGTGTTCTCGATAGATAGACTTCACCATACTATCAAGACTTTCTACGTCTAGATAAAAAAAATTGCAATGTTTTGCGCTACTGCAATGTCTTCTGTATCTAGCTGTTTTACAATCTCTTTGGGCTGACCTGTTAAAGTACACACGTAAGCATGCACACGGCCGTCTACATCGGTTGGCTTAATGCCGTTCATGTGAGCGTACACATCGCCAACCCTGATGCGAGGTTTATAAACCAATTTGTCTATCGTAACCTCTTTGCCAAATGGGAAAATCAAATGATGAGTAAATGACTTATCATCATTCAAAACCAACGTGCCTTCCGAAACCGCATTTACTAACGATTCGATGTTGTCCTTGTAGGCTTCACGTTTCGAAGCTGGTACTTTTTTGTAATCGAGCCATGAAATCACATCTTTCAATGCAATTTCTTTGCTAACCACTTGGCTTGTTGATTCAGTTTTTGAAACCTCCATTTTAACCTACAATTTTTTTGAATTTTCCTGATTCTACACGCAACGGAAACGTTGCTTTGTTGATGTTGCCTTCCATGTCGCCAACTGGCTTTCCTTTGCCACCGTACACACACCCGTTGATGATCGAAAATGTCCAATCAGCAGGAACAGGATCGCCAGAAAGAGCAATCATTTTTTCAAGTTCTTGCCCTTGGTTCTGATCGTTGGCAATCAAAGCCGAGAAATAGCCACGTTTACGGCCCATGCTCCAAATAGGATTTGCACCGCCATCTATCATGTCTACATCAGAAGCCGTTTGCACTCCGCCTGGATTGTACGCATTGTCTTCACCAGCTTTTGGATATAGAACACCCGACCCTAAAGTCGGATGATTCCAAGTAATTTCTATAATATCGCCACCTACAGCCATTGTATGCTATTTTTAAACTTTACCAAAATTAAAACCAGCTTCAGCCGTTGTAGAAGCAATTCGAACAAAACCAGTGCGTTTGTAGCGGAAGAAAGTTTCTAAACGGTCAGGATTTGAAACGCCTACGTTTATAGAAATCGAATCCTGCATAAAAGTAGCATCTACCACAAGCGATCTTTTCACTAAATCCTCGGCATAGTTGCCTAAAATCTGTTTCCATTGCTTTGGCTTGATCACTTTTGCAGCCGAAACAATGTCATCATCATTTGCAATTGCATGATCGACTACATTGGTTTGCTCTAAAAGGAAATAGCCATAACGCACGTTGAAATCAAGATTCAAATTTCGAACGTATCTGAATTGTGGTGGTGTTTCACCTATTGGATGATAAGTAGTTACAAAATCTTGCACTACATATTTACCTGAAATAAGATCAACAGTCGAACAACCTTTTTTTACAAATAAATCTCTGTTTTCGTAGTCGGCCATTGAGCCAATAACGGTAGGCGTTGGCATGTCAGGGTAAGATTTCCCCGATACGTCCAAATGTGGCGTGTCTTGTGCCACACGTGCCCAAAGTACCGCCATGTTTGCGGCCGCTTCCATCGGAAAACCTTTCGAAAGCGGAGCAGGGCAAAGCGCAATCGTTAACTGAGTCAAACGAGCATCAGTAACACTAGAAGGATTGTCGGCCGTTGAACCAGTCAAAGCAATAAAAGGCTTCATCAAGATAGAAGCAAAGCGGCCTGTAGGGTTAGTCGGGTCAGGTAACCCGTTCACAGCTTCTAAAGAAGACATAATCGAGCTAACCGTTCCGTAACTGTTCAAAACAAGTGTATTCCACTCATTGCCAAACAAAGCAAGCGAAGCGGCAATGCTAGGCGTACCGCTTCCAGCCGTTACGCTAGTCACAGCATAGGTAATACCCAAAGAATTGCCGTTTGTATCGACCGAAATAGTAATATCGTTACTTGACAAGCCAGCCCATTTAGCCGTAGCCGTTGCCTTCAATGAAGTAGACGTGGCCGAAACTGGACTGCCCAAAATTGCGTTGAGTGCATCGGCTACTTTTGCTGAAATTTCTAGCGCAGTATCACCGGCAACAACATTAATGTCGTAAAACTCGCCATCCAAACCATATCTACCCGAAACAAACAGCGAATGTGTGCCGTTTCCTGTTGCTGTGCCAGTTGGTGTAATGTCCAACACTTTAGCCGCTGCGCCTGAAGCTTTCGCCTGTGGGTACACAATTACAGGAATTCCGCCCATTCCTCCGCCCGAAATAGGCCTAAGAATACGCATAATTGTATAGATTGGCGAGCCAAAACCGTACAATTGCCCTGCTTGTTGAGCCGAAGTAATTTCTTTGGGTGTTAAATCTAGTCCTGATTGATTGGCTTCGTTTGCTTCCGCAAGTACGGCCAATCGTTGCGGTAAATTTGGCGAAGTGGTGGAAAAATCGCCAGTAGTGAGCTTGTAGCCAACAACTCGGCTTATTCTTTCCGACCCTACTGCATCTGATGCCATGTTTTGTAATTTTAAGCCTCTTTAAAGAACTTAAATTTCAGTTTTTAGCATAAATCAATTTAGAGCTTTCCCCATAAAGGGGAATAAAAAAACGCAAGGCTCGCCACAAAGAATGTAGCGAGCCTCGAAACTAATCGCCCGACCAAGGGAATCAGCATGTTTCTAGCAAGAATCCAAAAATAGCTTATTGATGTTTTAAAACAAAATCGGCAAACTCTCGCCAAGTCAATTTCGGTATTTTCAATTCTTGCCCAACCTTATACAATACAATATCTCGCATTACCATGTTGTAAATTCTCACATCCCAAAAGTGATTTTGGTGTAAAGAACTTTTTTTCTTCCAAATGACTGAAACATCGCCATTGTCGTTCGATTCAACTACTCTTTGCTCGGCTTCATAATGTGAAAAATAGTTTTTGAAAAGGTAAAGCCCTTGGCTCGGCATTGGGTAATTCATAAACCCTGCTGGCTGTCTGTCATCGTTGTATTCATCGTATTTAAGGCGTATTTGTTCCGAAATCTTGTCTTTCAGTAATCCAACCTGAACGATAAACAGATTGATTCGCTCACGGCCAACTTTGAAACTTGGCATATCAATACCTAATTTCACATACTTATCTTCCTTGTCTCCTTTCAGGGCTACGCATGGAGCGTTTGTTCGATCCAAATAATTATAGGCTTGGGTGGTGTAATGTCCAGTATCCAGCCCACCCATGTAAATAAGCATTTTACGATCTGTATCAGTACTCCAAACCGTATTCATTATTTTATCCACTTCTGGCCAAACTGAATTAGGCCTATTGAGTTCATATGACCAATGTTCGCGATCTTCTTTGAACTTTTTCTCGCCTTCACGTGGGACGAATGTTCCAATACTCCCATGACACACTGAGTAATTCGAACCGCTTTCGCTCCATGCCAATACCTCCCAATCTACACGGGCATCTTCGGGCGTTCCGTTCATGTCGCTTGCAAAGGTTAGAAGTACTATTTTGCCGTTTCCATCCTGAATTGAAAGTGCTTCAGGTACTATATTGACCTCGTAATTTCGAATATTGTTTTGGACTTGGTTGGCATTAGGGCTTTCGCCTTCCTCTTTGTAAGGTAAGCCTTCGTTTAGGTTGAGAAATGTTTGATATTTCTTTTGGTTTCTAGTCCCGTTCGTTGGGTTTCCTTCAATCCATTTGTAAACATAGCCTTTCCAGTCGGTCATACCGTGCGGAGAGTAGAAGCTACTCATATGATAACTGGTAACGTCAGGCCTGAACGGTTTGGTTGTTGGTTGCCAAAATCCTTTCGGGATAATTTCGCCTTTATTGTGATCTGTGAAAAGATCGTCACATTTTTGGCAGATATACCCGACCGATTCCTCTATCAGTGCGCCTTGTTCGTCCAACTGCCAATTCATACCGGCTGGCTTTCCATTTTTACCTTCAATGTTCCATCGCAATTCTATATACTCGCCACAGCAAGGGCAAGGAATCAAGAACTTGCGCTGATCGCCCATGTTGTAAACTTCCAAGATGTTCGAGCCCTGCTCAAGCTCTGGCGAAGACACATAAAGCACTTTTCTAGTTGTATGATAGGCCGTGAAACGCTTATCTACTAAGTCACGTGTGTTACCGGCAAACTTTGTTCCTCCTTTTACCGCCTCGTAATCGTCCAAAACACCATATTTATAATCCGCTTGCCGCCAAATCTTAGGATTAGAAGCTGTTGAAATCTTAAAATAGCCGTTTGGAAATTGCTTGATCGTGTTGGTATCACCACTTTTTTGGCTTTTGGCTCGCATCGCCTGTGGCCTTATTAGCTTTCTAAGTCCTGTAGTGTCTAGCATTGCATCTATTTTGCTCATTGCTTCCTCCACCAAGTCTTCGTGACCTACCGTCATGATGATGTTACCAGGATCATTTGCAATAATATAGCCAATCCAAGGAATTATGATCGATGCGGTCTTTCCCCACTGAGCCGCACCCATCACCACAACTTCACGTGCAGGATGGTAAGGCGAAAGGCAATCGATTATTTCACGAGTGTAAGGTGTTTTGTCATAACTCAAAGGCCCAGGAAACGGCTTCGGCATGATAATATTTTTCTCGGCCCATTCAGAAGGCGAGATCGTAGAAATGTGCGTTCTACTTGCGTCAAGAATTTCTTCTATTTGTGCGGAGTAGTCTTGCATATCAACTCTGCTGCTTCAAAATTATCTATATGAGCTTTGCCCTTTCCGATTATTTCAATAAATCCGTCTTTATCTACTAAATACTCATTGAATTTAAAAGAATTACCATTTGTAAACATTACTGGCTTATTCTTTTCCTTTATTAAATCCCAGTTGTTGAATTTTATATGTGCCATAAAATACTTCGATATGTGTTATAACTTGTTCAAATTCATTTATTTACGAACTTCGTTTAATCTATCCATGTTCGCCAACTCCTTTACTTTCCGAAAACTCTGATAGAATAATTTTCAAATTACGCTTGGTCATGTCTATTGCTTTGTTTACAGTAGTATTCACCACATCAACCATTTTGCGCCTAAGATTAGCCAACTGTATTTCATTCAAATTGCACTCCTTAGAAATAATAATTAATAAATCTTCGTAGCCATCCTTCTGAGAAGTAATTGAAGACTGATTGTATTCAAAGATTAGTTTCTTAACTAGCTCGGTTGGCATTTGCTCACCAAGCATTTTTTGTTCTCTTAGGTTGAGTAAGCGAGTTTCTACCTGTTTTTTCTCTAAATCCTGCTGCTTAAGTTGTCGTTCTAGTACATATCCTGATTCTCCTTTCGGTGCTGTAACTGTTGGGGCTTTTGGCTGCTTGCGTTCTGGCGTATCTATTATAGGAGCTTTTGCGGTACTCGACACATTGTCGAGTACCGTTTCAACTACATTTTCAGTACTACTTTTTGCACTTGCCTTCCTCAAATACTCGGCATTCTCAGGAAACTGATCATCTATCAGCTCGCCCGAAAGAACAATCTTCCCCCTCTTAATGGCCATACCGATTGTTCCACGACCAGAAGAGGTCGAGTGATCAATTCCGCAAAGCTCGGCAAACTGTTTTCTGGTATGAAAAGCCACTTTTATTACGTTAACATGACATAATGGCAAATATATGTAATGTTAACGCTCGTTTTACTAATGTTAACAAGAACGTTAACATTAAATGAAATACCCCTATACATACCAAAAGTCGCAGCTTCGCATCTATA